>JALDNG010000004.1:2595000-2665000 GCA_024349245.1 Neodontobutis hainanensis | reverse complement strand
GGTTTAAAGACATGACCAGGGCTTTAAGAACAGAAACAAGCTCAGTTTCAAACAATCGTTCCGATACGGCAGACATCTTGACTGTTTTGCTTGTAAAAGAAAACCCCGCCCTCCCTCGCTATGATTGGCCCATATATATATAATCTCAGCAGCCTTTTAAATAGAATAAAACACAATCTGGCAGAGCGTCGTTTACTGGATGGTGGATTGCACTACATCTCTCTCATACTGTGACAAAATGTTTTAAAACTAGTATCACGTTTCATCTTGAGTGTAAAATGGTAAAAGTGGTTTAACATTTTCCAGATCACACTGCACAACATTTGTGACATCAATACTTAATATTTGGACAAGACATGGAAGGTTTCTGATTAATTATGGAATACTAATTATACAACTGAATTTGAGGAAAGTACAACATCAGACTGTGGTTTGAAGTAATACACAATGTCCACATTTTATTCTTGTGACTGTTGCTCTGTTCGGTGGAATGACACACAGGTCCATTGAGGACATTTGCCTGCCTCGACATGTGTTGGACTGACGACCCAGTGCTGAGAGCTGAATGACGGTGATGGCAGAGTGCTGGCTTGTGGTTTGATGGCAGCACAGTGACAGAGAGATAATAACTCATGCCTCTCTGTCTGTCGGCCAGGTCACATGACACGACAGGTCCAAACATGCCACTACAGCTAAGCCATACACCTATTTCAGCACCACAGTAAACCAATCTCTTCCTTAGCCAGAATTTTCTAACTTTTATATAATTATAATAATGGAAATATTGAACTCTGTGTAAACAAGCTTTGCACTGGTCCTTTTTAAAATAAGATTACTGGAGGTAATGCCTTTAGCTTAGTTGGTAGAGCACTCACAAAAACACGTGAGACCAAGTTCGAATCTCAGACGTCCTGTTTACTATCAATAAAATGGCTAAAAAAATAAACAAGTTTAACACTTATTGAACTATGCAACTGATGCATGTGACACTGTCTGGAAATGCAGACTACAATTCAACTGTCAAAACAAAAGAGGGATGTACTCTTGTCACGTTTGTGTTCCAAAGATGTCATGTGTCACACCATCTTTGATAGCATCACTGTGAGAACAGGTGTGGTGTTTGAACCTGTCTGCGCCAGAAAAGGCCACCGATTACAGTAAAAGTCCCATTGAGCAAATTTATGACTAGTAGTTTGTCAGCAACGTGAGAAGAGCTTTATTGGAAATATCCACACAATCTTTACTTTTCCTACGTAGTTTGCAGCATTTTATAAGACAGTTGCGATATTAATCAATTTTGATAGTTATAAGTTGACCCTGGGTGTGCCACCGAGTTTAAGTGACTTGGTTTGTGTAGAAAACATTGACAAAATACCAGAAATAACTTTTTAATGAGAACATGCACACACATTTCAAATCAGAGGCCTTGACAAAAGGTAGACAAACCAGCTTCATGCTATGGGCCCCAAGCAAAAGGTAAATACATAAGTACATTTAGAAAAAAAATTAAAACGATAAAAGAATGCACAAAAAAAGGGTTGCATTTATATCAATAATAAGTGGTTTGCAAATTCTGATACTCAGAACAAACATAATAAAACAATAAAGGAACTCTTAGATTACATTTGGCTAAATATTTATTCAGTCATGTCTCATGGGGCCCCAACAAGACGCTTCAGCACAAAATATTTTGTTTCTAAACATTACTGCACCTTTCCATTTACTATAACAGAAATTCCCCACAGGCACTCAACAGTCAGTTTGGTTCAGAAAAACCCACTTGGGCTTGTGTACCCACCCATTTCCCAAACAAATGTATATTTAAGCTTTGACAAAACAAGGAAAACTGTAGCATATCACCAATTTCCATGTACTGTACAAGATAATAAAAAAAAGCTTTGTTAAACTACAGCCAAGTCAATTTGACACAACAATGTAAAATAGTACCTCCGCACTGGCCCCATAGAGTTGGTCCTTCAGGTTTTGGCAGGTCACAGTCCTGTTCGTCTGTGTCCCATATGAGCGCCACAGACAAAACTGTTTTATTGTGTCAAACTACAAATAAACTCGGCTTGGCATTGTGTTCAAAAAGCCAGATCCCTTTAAAGTGCAGAAGATTTAGGGGATTAAAAGCCTTTTGTGAGATTAAAATAACATGCCATACCGGCCTCAGGTGACTCTGTAATGTGGATTATCATTAGATGAAACAACTGCTCAATCACTTAATCTATGAGGACTATAAAGGCGTGGGTCTTTTCTAATAATAATAATAATAAATGGAGGAACACACAAAGCATAAAGAGTGAAGGTGAAAAAGTCAAGCCATAGATATTAATAAGGCTGTTTCGTGCATTCCCTTTTACCCAAAATAAATATTTTTGGTGAAAATATGTGAGAAGTCCGGACATGTTTAGAGCCTGAAGCTACCTACTCACTTTCCTTAAACCGCCTGTTTAAGTTTAGAGCCTAAACTTAATAAAATACATGTTTTTTTTTCTTATTCCATTATTTACACAAGCCTGTCTCCATGTGGACATAAACTATCACACAGGATCTTTCTGTTTCTGATTAACATCTAAAGACACTAAATACATCACACACCTAAACGTTAGACACTGGGGGGATATACTCTTACATATAATAGGATAATATAATAATTCTAATAAAATGATAACCGCTGAGGGAAATATGCACAAACTTTATCCTGAACGCCTGTGGTCATTGGCGGTACTTGAGAAAAAATATAAAATTTAGTGAAATATATTTCCAGAGAGGTTCCTTTGATTTGTAAAAGACAAAGTAGTTGGTTTGTGGGGCAAATAATGGATTTACTGTAAGAAAAAATATCTGATGTGACTGAGTCTACCAGTAAAAAGTCATATCTACAAACAGTGGCAGAAGATTGTGTCAGTCGCCTCAATTTGAGCAACTTTTGACAATAATCCGATTATCTGATTATCACTTTTTACAAGATACTGTACTTGTGTTGTTTCTCGGGTGTTTCAATTAAGCTAACCCTCTCCATAGCAACTGGAACTGCTGTACGTTTAAGCTGTAAATGTAAAATACATTATTAAGACAATTTTCATTTTTCTCTTTTCAGTAGCAATGTCACACTGAGTAAAAATATTCACAACCAATATACAAACAACGAGCCGATGAATAAAAAGTCCCCTGAGCTTGTTCAGAGTTAGCAGTTCTTCAGACTTGCAATAATGACAAAGCATAAAATTTCCACCAGCAACATGACGTTTGCAAGCTCATTGTTTAGAACAAGATAAAAAAAACTGTAGCCTTTTGGCGAAGTCACAAATGAATAATTATCTTCAATTTGATTCTTCTGTCTTGGTCTAAACACTTTTACTTCTCAGATGTTGGTCCACATTGATCCATTGCATATCAAAAAAATATGATCTGGATGACTTTCTTTTGGATTCGATCACGTTTTTCCTGATTGCTTTGATATTGGCCTTGCTCTGTGGGATCGTTAACATGCAAAGAAGGAGATGTACTTTGCCAGGCGAGTTTCACAATAAACAGAACGCAGAGCTGCTGTCATGCCAGCTTAGAGAGCTGTTAAAAAAGAAGAGCGGCCTAATGTTTTATGATTGGTTCATGTGGCATTCTTATGTTACCTTGCCATGGGACATGGATACCTGCTGTAGTATGGTACTCAGAGACTGAATTAACAATGTAACAAAGTCTAGATTTTTTATTTTATTTTTCATTTTTTGTGGAGTGGATACTAAGTATGTAAAATAATCTATACTGTAGCTGTATTTAGATAATTTGGCTGTAATTTATTGTTATTTTAAACCAATATGAAAAAACAATGTTTATGTAAAAGCATCTGGACTCAGTTTAACTTTATCAATTCTGAGTTCAACTGTAGGAGAGCTGAGCTTTTATCTCTAAAGGGAAGAGTTTCCCCTGAAACCAAACCTGATGGACCAGGCTGCTCTGGTCTCATGGTCGTTGGCCATGAAAGGGAAGTGTGACTCCTGATGTGAGAGTCGTTAAGGCTCAGGAGAGTCGTTAGTGACACTGCTCCATTCAGGTGCAGAGTCATTAGTGACACTGCTTCAGGTGCAGCGTCTGTTGTTCAAAGGTGAGGCTCTTTTGTTTTAGGTTTTAGAACACTGTTGTAAATACAAGGCAACATGAATCTGAGGCCACCTCCTCTGTTCAAAGAGGGCCTTTCCATTTTCACAAAAATGGCTTCCTTCACCCCTCTCTCAAACCATCTGGCCCATTTGGGGTATCCACAGTCTTTCAGGACTTTACGGATGTGTTGTTCTTCTTTCCGTTGACCGTCTGAGGTAGTGGCACCCCTTGTGTTCTTTGCTGAAGAGTCCTGATGACTCCCAGCTTGTGCTGCAGTGGGTGGTGAGAATCAAACAAATATTGATCTGTGTGTTGTCACCTGGCCACCATTTTGGCTCCATTAATAGGCTACTCACAACACCATATCATCAACTCACAGGACTTTACTAACAAAATCAAACATCTACAACTAGACACAGATGAGACAGCTGTCTCCTTTGATGTCACATCACTCTTTACCTCTACCCACTCTTTATGGGCGGCAGTAGCTCAGTGGGTAGAGCGGTCATCCTTCGACCGGCGGGTGGGCGGTTCGATGCCCGCTCGAAACATCCCAAAACATCATAACATCCCGCTCTCCCCACATCATTATCATTGTGTCCTTGGGGAAGACATTTAATCTACACTGCCTCCAGTGAGTGTTCCGTAACACTGATAAATAGTCTAATGTATGTAAAGTGCTTTGAGTGCCTACTACAGGAGGTGGAAAAGCGCTATACAAAAATTAAGATTTTTATTTACCTGCATACCCACCAATAAAGCACTCGTGGTTGTAAGGAAGAGATTATTACAGGACACTTTGTTACAGGACAAACCTCACCCCGGACCAAATTTGCAGTTTACTGGAAATATGCTTGAACACTACTTTATTCCAGTTCAGAGGTAACTTCTACAGACAAAAACACTGCTGTTCTATGGCATCACCAGTCTCCCCGATCGTGGCTAACCTGTACATGGAGGAAGTAGAGAATAGAGCTCTTGTCTCTTTCCCAGGTCCATCCTAAAGACAAGATCCCCTCTCACAAACAGAGTAATGTAGTTTATACAGTTCAGTGAAGAGTGCAGTGACAGTTATGTTGGTGAAACTAAACAACAGCTTCACCAGAGGATGTATCAGCACAGAAGAGCCAATCCTGAAGGACCTGAGTCTGCAGTCCACCTCCACCTCAAAGACAAAGGCCAGAGAGGCCAGATGGTTTGAGAGAGGGGTGAAGGAAGCCATTTTTGTGAAAATGAAAAAGCCCTCGTTGAACAGAGGAGGTGGACTCAGATTCATGATGCCTAGTATTTACAACGGTGTTCTGAAACCTAAATCAAAAGAGCCTCACCTTAGAACAACAAACACTGCACCTGAATGGAGCAGTGTCACTAACGACTCTACTGAGCCTTAACGACTCCCACATCAGGAGTCACACTTCCCTTTCATGGCTAACGACCATGAGAGCAGAGCAGCCTGGTCCATCAGGTTTGGTTTCAGGGGAAACTGCTCCCTTTAGAGATATAAGCTCAGCTCTCTTACCAGTTGATTTCAGAATTGATAAAGTTTCTTGGAATTAGAGACAAAACGTCTTCACCTTGAAAACTGAGTCCAGATGCTTTTACTTAAACCTTCTTTTTTTCAAGATGTCTTGGATGACTGAGAACCTTCACAGACATTTAAACCAATATGGCTTTTAAAAATGTCCACACACTATAATGAATTATCAGAATTAACAGTAGACACTAATTATTTATAAAACTGTAATATTTTCCACAAGAAAATATTTGCTTGAGATGGTTTTTGTCTTTTTGAAAAAAAGAGTAAATGCCCATAGAGTAGAAAAAAAAGAGAATGTCAAACTTATTTCATCAGCTGTGTGCGGTTTCAGAGCCTGATCTGGTCTAGAAACACAAGACATCAGAAGTATTCCTCTGCTGAATATAAGAAGTATAATAACAAAAAAGAACTAAAATATTGATGGAAAACCGCAGTGAAATGCAATACTCATTAATACAGCAAAGCAAGAGTTCAGCCACTGTGGTATAACCCTGACAACTCAAAAGAACAGCAAGATTACTATGAGTTATTTGCACAAAAATCCCCAAAAAGACACCTCTTTTTTAGGCTTCTGCAAAATTCTTCTACAACTTAGAGTCTCTAAGTTCAGGAAAGATTTAATAACATTTTATGAATTTATGGAGACACTTTATGCATAATTTCAAATTTGGCTTACAAATTTTTCTGATTATATAAAAACACTACTATTAAGGCAATAGTGAATATATTCAGAACAGTTATTTTCTTGTATCAATTTTATTTCTCAAAGGCCTTAAAAAAATAGCAGTAGATGTCTTGGTCTTGACCATGGTGTCGACCTGACATGGTCTTGCTCTTGACGAGAGCTAAAAGTCTTTGTCGTGTCTTGTTACGCTCATGTCTTATACTTGACGAGAACAAAAAGTCTTGGTCGCGTCTTGTTACACTCTGGTCTTGGTCTTGACAAGAGCTAAAAGTCTTGGTTGCGTCTTGTTATGCTCTGGTCTTGGTCTTGACGAGAGCTAAAAGTCTTGATTGTGTCTTGTTACGCTCTGGTCTTTGTTTTGACCTGGTCTCGACCGGACATGGTCTTGGTCATGACGAGAGCTTAAAGTCTTGGTCGTGTCTTGTTACGCTCTGGTCTTGGTCTTGACCATGGTCTCGACCTGACATGGTCTTGATCTTGACGAGAGCTAAAAGTCTTGGTCGTGTCTTGTTACGCTTTGGTCTTGGTCAGTGTGGTCTTGAATACAACACTACTAAAGAATGTAAGTTAATGAATGTACTTTTGTGAAAGACATTTGGTTTAAATAATATGCAGTGTTTTTCCTGTCCGGTCTTTCTCTTTAATCCCATTTTGTTTGTCATGTCTGACTCAATAATGCTGCGTCTGTTGAGTGTTAACTGAGCCTGCGATACAGATGTAGCAACAGAGGAGTTTATTTCCCAAGAAAATCTTTCTCTTTAAATGTATCCCCAAGGGAAGTTTTTTGACATAAAAGATTTTTGTTGAAATGATGGACTCCCTCCTTCTTCTCGTCAGGTGATTATGCAACAGGGTAGTGGCCACAAGAGCTTTGAGAGCACATATCAGCGCAGCCCAAATGTCAACATGTTTTAAACCAAACTTTTTCCCTGCCCTGGTGTTTTTGTGTACGAAGTGCCTCATGGATGACATCATAGCCGGATGCTGTTTGCTTAAGCGTTGAATGAGGAGAAGCTGCTGGCCAAAGGGGTTTCCCTGTCAAGCCTCGATTATGGAAACTCATAGTTACTTTGTGTGGTCCGGCTAATCAGACAATTAAAAGTCAACCACTCTCTATCAGTAACCATTCAGTGTTTTATTGCTGCTGTTCCCTGGAGAGATTAAACTGATTGTTGAGTTTCTAACAACTGCAGCTGATGAAGATGAGAGCTGTGGTTGTGGTTGAGGAACATTCTTAATGATGAAGAAAAGGAAAGAATTACAAAAATGCTACATTATAAACAAACCAAATTAAGCTGTTTATACAAGGAATTGCCTCAATACCACTTACCACATACCAGAAAGTATGAGTACTTAATATTGAGTAATCACCAATACTAAGTACAGATATAAGCAGATTTTTTTGTGATGTGGATTTTTCAGATGTTTCCTCAGTTACTTGTTTGTGTGAGGAGACAGTTTTATCCTCTTGACTCTTTAACAGTCCATTATTTGCAGCTTGTTGTAGTTAAATTGTTTTACATTTACAGTAAAATGTCCATGTAGAGAAATTAAGTAACAATGACAGACTCAGTGAGTACAGCGCTTGAATGGCAGTTCAAATAAGTACAAGAGACTAGTACTATACATGTATCTAAACAACCAGAAATTTCAGATGGCTTATATTATGAGCAATATGTGCATGTTAATATTGAGGATTGCAGTAGTAGAGAAGAAATATTTGACAATTGGGCAGAATTCTGACAAAAAGCAAACTCAAACACAACAAAGTTCATGCTTCATTTGGCCCAGGGCCCAATAAGTGTTGTCTCAACCTTAAGTCACAGCAGTATAGGTTTATACTGAGACAAAGACTGAAGTGAAAAAATGTTTTGAGGAAAACACAGTGTTCATATGCTACTGAGTCCAGTTATGTCTGGACATGCAAGGAAAAACTGACTCACAGTTTTGCCCACAATGGCTTAGTCATTCTCATGTTGTGTGTGGCGGTAAAATAAATACACTTGGAGAGATATAGTTTTGAATGAACCCTGACCATTTCTGAATCACTGAGCACAGAAGTTGAGTCTGGATATGATGGTTTGGAGCTTGGATGCCAACAATTTGCAAAGCCAGTTGGGCCTGGAAGAGAAGAGGAAAAGGAAAGCCACCAGTAATTTTATTAAAGCCATGGAATTAAAATATGTAGCTTTAAGTGATTTGGGTGGCTACCTGATATGAAATGAAAAGAATAATCCATCTTTTACAGACACAATCTGCCTACCTCACCAGACTTTCCACTATGTAACTTTGAGTTTCTGGGCACGCTACCATTAAGTAAGAGCATCTTACACATATCAGATATCAGATTGAAAAAGTGTGTTTTCAGGGTCCTTTAAAGAGCAGACATCCTTAAAAAGTACCACAGTATTGCTTTAAAGTTCCTAAAAGCAAAAGAGATGAGGTTCAGATTAAAAAAAAAGACAGGAGCAAGTATTGAGCCCTGAGGCACTCCAAGTAGAGTGAATGGTAACATTAACTAAACTTGTTATTGTCACGCATCATTTGACAGTTACTTCCCCTTTTAGACATGTTTAGTATTGGACACCATCCATCTCCTCCACCCACTGCAAAATACTCCTCCGCATACTCCAAAACAAGTTCAGTCACTGCATGAACCTGTTGCATGTAGCAGCTTCAGTCACACGATGTGAAGGAGAGGTTCCGCTGCTGTCAGACTTCACAACAAACACTGCTAACATGGAAACTCTTTTACCTGCCCAATATCTCCACAATCAATGTGCAATATTGGTAACGTATAGTATCTGTTACACAACTTGCAGTCTTCACTATTTATTCACATCCATACTGTACATATGCATAGTCTATTTTAGTTTATCTACATTTACATTTACATTTATTCATTTAGCAGATGCTTTTATCCAAAGCGTCTTACCAGTGTTACAGCTGAAACACCATTGGAGGCAAGGTGGGTTAAGTGTCTTGCCCAAGGACACAACAATAGTATGAACTATGGGGAGAGTGGGAATCTAACCACCTACCTTCCGGTTGAAGGACGACGACTCTACCACTGCTCACTGCTCACTTCTTATCTATAGTTTTTAAGTTTATTTTTGCTTTGTGCAGGTTGAATTTTTTGCTTTTTGGACTTTGCTGCTCTTACTAAATGCAAATTCTCCACTGTGGAAATAATTAAGTTTTTTTTTTTATCTTATCTTATGTCACCCCATACACTAATATTAAAAACAACAGGATGTAGAATATCTAAAACAATTACAAGTGTAATAAAGTTTTCAGTCATAAACATGAACCCAAAAACTGTGGTTAACACTTCCGCCGGTCAGAACCATGGAGGGTTACTGAACACAACAGGATGTTACAGTATGTAAAATACTACAAGTGTGATAAAGTTTTCACTCATTTCTTGAAGTCAAGTGTCTGCTGCACATCTACGAAGTGTACCATGTGACCAATCCGAGAAATTCCCTTGAGCACAATTCGTTAAACAGAATGAACCTCGGCCCACATATTTACACCCACGGACAGGGCATGAAGCAAGACACACTTGTCAAACATTACAAGAGAGGCGTATAAGTAACCCTATTTTCCCTCTTTTGCATAGATGTTTAAAATCAAATCTAGCCCATGGAAAGTCTATCCACCCTTTTTGTAAAAATAATATGAAGAGTGTATCGGTTAAAAATGCATGTCATGTTTTCACAAAATAGAAACTTGACGCCAACGGCTGAAGGAGACTGCTATAATAACATTTTATTTTCTTTTTTAATTACAAAGTTGTGTTAAGCATGAATCACTAACTGCAGTTTCACTTTTACACAGTTATTAAGGATTTTCTGTGAACAATAGTTAAATTTGGAACACATGCACAGAATATAAATATCTGACTATAGATATTATTATAATAGAGATTTCTTTGACCTCTACACATTTACACCAATAGCTCTCCATATGCTACTTCCTGATCTAAACTAAAAGGTTGCACACAAGTGCTTTACAATATTTGCTCAGATGTATATTTGCTCTCTTCTTTTCAAGAAGACAGTTTTTGTGCCTCTGATTATTTTAAAGATATAAGCAGGACTCATTGCGGTCTAAAGGGATAAGTATTTTACTGTTTACATCCTATTTGAACACATTCAGGATGCCACATGTACAGTGGATCTTAAATAAAACTTGTTTATTAATCTGCCTGCTTTTTGTTCCTGGCGTTCGGGTTCAAACATTACACCTATGGCTTTATTCACGCTCGTATATTAATACCAAGCAATAGCACTTTCCTTTCTCTTACTGGTAAGTGCCGGGACTATTTTGCAAAGTTAGCTTTCAACCTTAACTGCCTGTGTTGTCCTTTAAAGACAAACTCTAGTCTACAGATCAGAGACTCTTTTCTCTTACTAATAAATGCATTGGTTTCATCTTTATTTATAGTTTAGTCTGTATTAAATCACTTAAGCGTGACACAGATTCTGTCAGACATATCAACTTTATTACAACTTTTGCAGTGCTCTCTCTTGAGAGGAAGGAAGAAATGACACTGCAGTGATTAAATTATTGGAGGAGAGCAAATAAAAATTTATTAAAAGAGGCGACAACACTGGTATCTGTATCTGGACACGTTAGCAGCGAAGGCAAAACCATAGTTGTATTCATCGTGAATAAAAGCATTATAGATATTGCTTTAACAGGAGTGTTGTTGAGTGTGGGTGTGCCATTTGTGTGTCTCCTGAAGTCCAGCCGACTCCAGCGAGGAATGTCGAGCAGCTGTGGACAAGACTGAAGGAATTTACACAGAAACTTAAGCCCATAGCAGGTTTACATTACGGGAATGTTCATAATGTCCACACAAGGAAGCAGTCTTCATAAATGACAGCATCAGTACAGTTTTTTACCTTCAAAATAGACAAAATAATTCAATTTACTGATGAGCAGATAAAGAGAAAACACTTGGGCTGATGCAAATAAGGAGTTTTTAGATTAATAGCTGGATGCACACTTTTTTACCTGAATAAGACTATGAACTGAATATGTTTTTTTTATTGTATTTAATTTTAAGTCAATCAAAGCCAGTCCTGCACACTAGTTCTGATAATATCAACACAACAGAAAAATAAAGCAGATGTGTTGGCCAAACCCTAATAGAGCAGACTTAACAACATGCATTCCAACAGTCGGATTCCTGAATGTGACATGATTAGTAAGTACAGCTGTCGGTCACTGGTTAAACTGCTTTTTTGTTTTCTTACACATCAATAAGAAGCCATTGTCCTTAAAATGTAGGTGCAGTTTTAAAGAAAGGTCAAATAATCCTTGAGTCTTTGAGTTAAAAATAAGGGTTTTAGAAATGACATACATTATAATAAGTTTGTTGAGTCTAAACCCCTCCAAGAAAGTCCTAGTTTTAGTGATTTAATATCTAAACTATGAATATGCAGCAAATGACTCAAAAAAACATACCATCCAATGACATCGGTGTACAGTGTTACAAAATATACTGTTCCCTTATTATTTTAGAGAGACATGAACTTTCCACAGAACCCTCTGAACTCATATTGACACTTTGCGCTGCTCCCTCCTTTGTCTTCTTCCAGACGTGTCTAAACATGCAGGGTTCTTCGAGGGCAAAGCACTGCGTTCATATTTGAGGAGGACTCAGGAGGAGTGGGGTCTCGAAGGTATTTAACAACTTCAACTGTGAAAAAAAACTAAACAAATACAAATTCAGTGCGTGTTGCATTCCTACTTCGAGAGGATATTGTGATCATCTCCTAATGATCATCCAAACATCCGAGTGCACACAAACATTACTGTGACAGTCTTTAATCGGCACATCCTGATGCGATTAGAGCGGCGCACAGGGTGTTACGGAAATGGCCGTGCGTCTAAGCCCCCGGTTCATATCCCCTCAAATGTGCACAGATTTTCACACGGCTAATTGAAAGCTGCTGGCTGCCGGGTGTTGAAATGTGTGTGCATGTCCACCTGTTGTCTGGTGGATTGAGGGAAGGCTAATGGTGGTGCTTATGGCTCTAGGCTGAAATGGTCAATTACAGAAGATTTACTGGGAAAAAAGATGGAGTAATTTCTTTATAAAGACCGGATTAATGACTTGGTGCTGACAGAAAACTATCCATGTGATAATTAATTATTTTACCAAGAGCAGTAATACTGTTATCACATTAAATCTAGGCTAGTAATTAAAAAGTAGTGCCGCAGCTGGGACCATATTAGCAGAGATACAGTATATTACATGTCCAAACCTACACCTGTATTAAAAAGGTAGTATAGTTTCAATAGCTCTGTTAACATCACACAGATAACTCAGACTCCACAAGGTGAGGATGAACAATATGCCAGAACATAAAGAAAACACTGTATCTGCCACTGCACTGCTTCAAAACTCACGTGGGACTGTTACGTTGTGAATGTAGTGGAGTATCTGGCAACATACTTTTATTATTGTGGTTAATTTGGTAAATAATATGTGGTTATATTGTTTTTTTTTTTTTTTGTAAAGGAGACCGAAACTCGGTGTGTTGTCTTTTAATTTAGACTTTGAGTCTGTATGTTTGTTGATGACATTTGTATTTGAAGCACATATGGTTGAATTCTATAAGAAACTATGTATTTACTTGTTTCACTACAACAATGTACAAGGCTCTTTTTTTTTATATGCTGAAGAAAATCTGGTCATTTTCTGTAATACATTTCAACAATGGAAGCTCGTTACAACCCCCCCAAATGGTCTCTTATTACTTTCAGCTGACATTTGCCATCAGTGCTTGCTTTTCTGCTTCTTCTTGTTTTGGATCACTGTCTATTGTTCGAGGAGCAGCTTGGGTCCAAAATGCAGCCATTATCTGAGCGAATACAGAGGTCATTCATTGCACATTGGCCGCAGTGAAGCCTTTTTTCATCATCTTCTCACTCAGCACTTCTTAATGCTTTGGGAAATACCCTCAAGACCCCTCTCCCCAAAAAAAAAAAAAAACCCTTCCTCCACCCGAAAAATCTTGTCCTACCCACAGTGTAGCGTCCTCCACCCAGCTGCACTCGGGAATAAGCATTGTGATTACGCACACAAAGGAAAAACACACTGGAATTATTTAACAAAGAAACAGAAAGTATATCATGAATATGTTTTATGCATAGTGTGGATAAAGCTGACAAATAAAGACAGTAACTCAAAATAGGAAGTGAAAACTTTCCCACACTGTAAACAAGTTGAGTTTCCTAAAACAAACAAAAAAATAGTGTTAAGTGGTCACCCTAAAAAATAAGCAGAAAAAAAATATGAATACAGTAAACTTACATATTAATTGAAATTAACTTTTATATTATATATATGTATGTACCTGCTTGAGCACATCACACTGAATGCCAAGTGTAAATTTATCAAAAAAAGTAGTTATATAGCTTTACTTAAGTCCTACACCTAAGATTTTTAAGTTTATTTACCTCGGAATTATTAATGATCAACTTCCCCAGTCAATGGATTTAAACACAAAAGCCTTATGAGGAGGTCAAGAGGCCCAATAACAGAAGGTTACAGCAGTACTTCACCAATGACAGGAGACAGCGCTGAAAGGGCGGGGCTTAAAGACACAGACACTAACAATAACAAAGCGAAAATGATATTGTACTAGAGCTCTGAGCAGTCAAATAAGAATCCTTAAACCAAACACCACAGCAAGAGAAGTTTGACAGTACAGTGTAATCTCATTTATGTGCATAATTGAAGCTAAATTGAAGGAAATTGTGGACTATAACAACATAATTATTATACAATCATGATAGGATTGGTTTCAATTTTCCACTTTTCCATAAAAATCGATGCTGAGAAAGACCAGACCACTAAAGATTTGATTTTAACATTACAGATCATAGACTCGCCATTTTATGTTTTATGTGCCTCTGCTGCAGTAGCTCCATCTGTGCACATAACTTATCCGACAGTAGGCCTCTTGACATCCACACAGACGTTTATAAAGGAGGCAGGAAAAGCTTAAGGCTCCCCAGAGAGATGACGGTATGTGGGGCTGACAGCGTCACTGTAACATGGTGCATCGTCTGGGACCCGCAGAGGAAGTGGAAACGCGGAGTGTATTGGGGTCAGTGCTACCACATAGACCACTCTGCCCCCAGTTGACTCACATTTGTCCGACCGTACAAAGTGGTGAAAAAAGGACAGTAAGGTTTACACAGCCGTGAAAGGTCAAGGATGTCTTATGTGCTTCAACCAAGTGGAGATCTCCAGGTTTATGTGATAGCATTGGGAAGTATGTGGTCAGAAAGCATAAGTAACAAAAGAATCCTATTAAAAATAATGGGTTTTGTCAAGTCCATATCAACCAAGTCGTGACAAAGGCCAGCGTATGATTCACGGGAAAACACTGAAGACACTACACAAGTCCAGTTTTTGACCAGGTTTATACTCATGAAGGGTTAGCATTTTTGATAGCGTTAAGAGTTAAAGGGACGTTTTATATTAAGATAAAGTGATGGAAGTATATGTATCACTATAAACATGTCATGATACAATAAATCCTGATATATCCCGACATATCCCGATACAAAATTGCAGATTTTTGGAGGGATTGTGTTGATAGAGTTAAAGGAACTTTTAATATTGACATTAGATAAAGGGATGGATGGGGGGGTGCATCATTTCTGCCTCACAGCAAGAAGGTCGTGAGTTCAAAACCCGGCCGACAAAACGTCTGTGAGGAGTCTGCATGTCCTCCATGTGTTACTGTGGGTTCTCTCCAGGTACTCCGGCTTCCTCCCAACGTTCAAACACATGCATGTACAGGTTATTAGGCAACTCTTAAGTGTCCCTAGTGAATGAATGTGAGAGTGAATGGTTGTCTGTCACTAGGTTTTTTTTTTACTCTGCCTCAGGCCCAAAGCTGCTGGGATAGGTCCCAGTCACCAGCGACACCTAACGGGATAAATAAAGTGATGAAATTTTCAATAAAAAAAAATTAATTCAGCCGTAATTTGAATTGATCCGAGAATCGCGCTGTGAAATACTGCATTTTTTAACAGAATACATTTTTTTCTTACACCCATACTCTAGATACTGTATATTTTGATAATGTATGTAATAGAAAGGTTGAAAATTGTTCAATGTTTTTACTTTCATTACATAAAGAATACAACTATTTACACACGTCTGGGAAGGTTCTCAGTCATCCAGGACATCTTGAAGAAAAGGTTTAAGTAAAAGCATCTGAACGACGTTTTCAAGGTGAAGACGTTTTGTCTCTAATTCCAAGAGACTTTATCAATTCTGAGTTCAACTGTAAAAGAGCTGAGCTTATATCTCTAAAGGGAGGAGTTTCCTCTGAAACCAAACCTGATGCATTAACCGTATTTACACACGGTTAATGCATTTTAGTGTACAGCTATGATCACATTTTTCTAAGGAAGAGACAACCGTACTATGACATTGGGCAACCACTGTGCAGCTGGGTCAACATATACTGTTTAGTGAAAAAATTGTGATTTAAGATGCACAGTATTTTGGATTTGTCAGCTCTGAGAAGGAAAAAAAGTGCTTACTGCCAAATATTTGCAAACCAATGCAACACCACTTACAGAAAATAGTGACTCTGCATATTTTGAAATTTCCAGTAACTCTGGATGCCTTGTTCTTCTTAAAGAGTTTTACAAGAAACAAGGCATGATTTGGAGCATAAGTGACAAACAGGAATGAATGAGACACTCTTCGACTAGACATTAATTGTTGGCTGTGAGATGCATTGACTAATAGCTATTGTGAAGTACCTACACTTCTCCACTTGCTTCGAGAGGCCGTGTGCTGTGCCATTTAAGAGAGAAGTTTTCACTTAGCTTTGGTCGTGCAGCTGTCTCTGGATAAACCCTTTAAAACTAATCCTGGGATCATAGTGTCTTCCTCTGAAGCTTTTTGATGGGATCTTTTTCGGATTCAGTGCAACCCGACAATTACCGGCTAACAGGAAGTTATACATTTAATGTGTCGGGAGGTGGTCTAGTGTTTTCAGAGACAAAGACTAATGTACTGTAGCTTTAATCAACCGGAAAGAGCCTCAATGCTGGTTAATTACAGCTTCAGTCTTGTTTTTCTAATGTTACCACCAAGTCACAAGCATGTTGTGTAACTCCAAATTTACTGTATATGTACTTAATGTAAGCATGTTTCATATCCTGAAAAAGATGCGGTTTTATGTTTCATAATAATAATTGATGAGGTCAACATTGTCATGACGGTAAGAAACTTTTTCATTTTTGGCCTAAACCGGACTTGAGTTAGTGGTCAGTGGTCATATTTTTCCCCTTCTACTTCTAACCAAGCAGTTTTACTTTCATTTTATCAGGCTGGCTCACACTTTGTCAGTGTCAGAGTTTCTTTGAAAACAGTGTCATATTTTTTTTACATTCTGAATTTTTTTACTGTGTGCCTCTACTTTATCTTTACTGTCTGAGAGCTATTTATGCTAATTCATGAGTGGATACTTTAAGATGACACACAATGACTTATAAACCTTTAAATTTCCCAACAACTGTTGAGTATTTGAAAGACACATTTTTGCTTAGGTAGTGCTCATATGTATTATGTTCTTGTATTTATTGTAGTTTTAAAGTTTGGAGTTTTAAGGTGCCCATTTACTTCAAAATATTTTCTATTACAATAAGTAGATTTTGAACTTATATAACATACAGTTGTGCTTAAAAATTTACATACCCTGGCAGAATTTGGGATTTTTTCAGCAAATATTTAGAGAATATAAATGATAACACAACAATTTTCTTAGTTAGTGGTTAGGTGAAGCCATTTATTGTGTTTACAATTGTTTCTACTCTTTTAAATCAAAATGACAACAGAAACAACCCAAATGATTCTGATCAAAAGTTTATTCAAAAGTTTATATACCCTGGTGATTTTGGCCTGATGCACACAAATTGACACAAACTGGTTTGAATGAACTAAAGGTAACCATCCTCACCTGTGATATGTTTGCCTGTAATCAGTGTGTGTATAAAAGTTCACTGAGTTTCTGGGCTCCTGACAAACCCTTGCATCTTTCATCCAGTGCTGCACTGACGTTTCAATATTCTTAGTCTTGGGAAAAGAAAAATAAATGTTAAAGGATCCGCGGGAAAAGGTAATGGATCTGTATAAAACAGGAAAGGAAGATAAAAAGATATCCAAAGAATCCAAAGAAAAGTGGAAAATGAGGGATTCTGTTAAAACCAAACCAAGAACCAATAATTTCAGGCACAAATGCCAGGACAATTGTTTGGATGCAAGAAAAACCCCACAAATAACTTCAGCTAAAATACAGGACTCTCTGAAAAACAGAGACAGCCCAGAGACAAGCCTCAGAACTTCTGAAACAAAGTAATTTAGAGTGATGAGACTAAAATGGAACTTTTTGGCCACAACCATAAACGTTACATTTGGAGATGAGTCAACAAGGCCTATGATGAAAGGTACACCATTCCTTCTGTGAATCATGGAGGTGGATCGTTGATGTTTTGGGGATGTGTGAGCTACAAAGGCACAGGAAAAGATTAATGCAGCATGTTATCAGAAAATACTGGAGGAAAATTAGAACTCATCAGCCCGGAGGTTGCACATGGGAAGTACTTGGACATTCTAACATGACAATGATCCAAAGCACAAGGCCTAGTCGACCTGTCACTGGCTACAGCAGCTTAAAGTGAAGGTTCTGGACTGGCCTCAGTCTCCTGACCTCAGTATCATTGAGCCACTCTGGGGAGATCTCAAACGTGCAGTTCCTTCAAGACAACCCAAGAATTTACAGGACCTGGAGGCTTTTTGCTAAGAATAATGGGCAGTTTCACCATCTGAGAAAATAAAGAGCCTCATTCACAACTACCACAAAAGACTTTGAGCTGTTGCTGATGTTAAAGGAGACAATACACGGAATTAGGAACTGGAGTATGTAAACTTTTGATCAGGGTCATTTGGGTAGTTTCTGTTGTCATTACGATTTAAAAAGAGTAAACACAGTTGTTTGACAATAAATGGCTTCATCCAACCACTAACTATGAGTGAATAAAAGTTTTTTATGTTATGATTTATATTTTCGGAAAAATGTCAAAAACAAAAGTCGTCCTTCAACCGGAAGGTAGGGGGTTCGAGTCCCATTCTCCCCACAGTTCATACTGTCATTGTGTCCTTGGGCAAGACACTTAACCCACCTTGCCTCCAGTGGCTTTAACACTGGTAATTACTGTAGAACAATGTAAGTCGCTTTGGGTAAAAGCATCAGCTAAATGAATAAATGTAAATGTATATAACCCAGAAGTTCTGACTGAACCTTTTATGGATAAATTATAAATAAATGATGCATCACATGGGACTTAGTGATATCTAGAGGTGATGCTGGAGCAAAGCGTTTTGTTACCAATCTCCACATTGTACAAATGTTACAACGTGATAAACTTAACCCTACTCATAAAACCTTCACCAGAGACTTCAGCTGTTTAAATCTTTCCAGGAACTCCTTAAGACTTTTTTAGGTTTTTGTCCAGATAAAACAAGACACAAAGAACTGAAAAAATGTTGGTGCTGAAAAAGGTTGTGAGTTTAAATATACTTTATATTGTAGTGTCAAGCTGCAGTTTACACACAGAAAGGCCCTATTCCTGTTGCTGATAATCCCTAAAACCTGTTGTCTGTTAGGCCATGCTTGCGTTGATGCTCTGAGGTATTACATCATAATGATCCATCACAGCTTGTGTCTTTGTCTGTGTAACATATGATGGGAGTTAATCCGAGTGAGGAGGAGTGTGCTTTGGGCTTATGTAAACGTGTACTCAGTCAGTTTGATACTTACACTCAGTGGACTAATAAAGTTTGATGATGTGCCTGTTGCGGTACATTTTTGATGTCATGTTGTGTTGATAAAGCCAAAAGTTGCCATATGAAGGAAGTTCTTCAATGTGTTATAAGAACTGGATGTAGGACCACTCCCACTGTTGTCAGTTTGATCAGTTGCCACTTGCATTATTGCTGCTAGGAAATGATTTTCTCTAAAGACAACAGTTCAGACATGAACACAGTGGCTCCGGGGAAGAGCAGGTTGTCCAATAACTGAAAGGTTGGTGGTTTGATCCCCGTTCCTCCCAGTTCATACTGTTGATGTGTCCTTTGGCTAGACACTTCCCCCACCTTTCCACTGGTGCCTGTGCCTCTGGTGTATGAATTTGTGAGTATGATTCACATTATGCTGGGCTACATAAATGAACCAAAAACTTCTGACTGACTCGGGATCCTGAGCTAAAAACATTGATGGGCCACAATTCTAAAGTGACCTTTGATTATGTCAGAAAAGCAGAAATTTGTGTGTCTTCTCACCCACATTGCATGATTTTTGAAAGAAAAAACTATGGCTATATTTTTTAATGGTGGAATAACAATGGAGATTTGTCTCAAAGTCTTGTTAGGAATGGATGAACCAGCAGAGAAGAAGTATTAAAATAAGGAAATGACGACAGGACTTAAACTTAATATTAAATATAAAATATTAAACTAAATATTAACATAGCATTAATAATTAATTCATTTTATTTTATTTATAACAGGGACCATGCAATCAAATATAGTTACAAAATAAGTACTGCAGCTGATGTGATGCATATAAAGTTTATAGCAAATGCTAATTCTCAACTCTTGTCCCTGGTTGGGCTTTTCTACTTTACACTTATATTATACAAACAATGACCATACACTATAAAAACATTATACACAACACTATACACATACTATACCATAAACATCATTCAAAAATACCAATCCATGAACAAGGTACATAACATTTATAAACTCATCCATACCATTTCCTCACCCATCCAATCTTCCACTCACCAAAATACAATATTTAAAAATGGGCACAGTTTTGTTTTGTTTTTAGCCAAGATTTCAGCCTAAAGGTAAACAATTTAAAATCAGATATAATCTTAATGTTAATGGGTAATAAATTCCACAGTTTGCAGCTCTTATAAGAAAAGTTTATCTGTCCAAAAGTGGTCCTGCAGTATGGGATTTTAAGGTTTTGGTTTAAGGAACTCCTAGTGGCTCTGTTGCTGTTCTGTCTTTGTACAAATGAACTAAGTGGGTCTGGAGCTAGATTATTAATACACTTGAATACCAATTTGAGAAAGGATAACTGACTAAAGCTTTCAAAACTTAATAATTTATACTTTTTAAGAATGCTACAATGATGGTAACAGGCTGGCTTTTCATCCATAATTTTACCAAGCATGCTAATGCATTGCATTGCATTGGTATCTCCTATTACACTCCTACTGTCAGTGGTCCAGACACCATATAAACAGCTAAACTTACAAAAAACGTAAAGACATAAGAACATAATTTTCACAGCAAATCATAAACATACACAAGAACAAAACTGATCCACATTTACATATTGTTTGTGAAACTCTTGTGGAAATTCCCAAAGAAGATGGCAACCCAAGGGAATAGTGTTTGACGGTAAAAACACTGATTTTGGCAAAATCCCTTCCCGTTTTTGTTTTATTTCTGTCACATTACAGCAGCCTGTCACCAAAGAGAATAGCCTTTCTGCATAATCTCATCCAGCTTCCTGCACTTCCTCTTCAAATTCATCACTTATCTTGCTTTTCCTGGCATGGACGAAGGAAAGACGGACGTCAGCACGAGGCGTTGTTGGGAAACACTGAGCTGAGGGCAGGGCACTTTGGACAGCAGATAAATTATACAGCACACTCCCAAATCAGGCACAAAAGGCAAAGGGTTGGAAGCAAAGTGAAGAGCTATTATGATTATGTTTAATGGGCTGGAATGGGTAGAAATATGGTAGATGTATCAAAACGGTTTAACTTCACTGAAAATGAACACTGGAGCTGAGTAAGACATTGTAAATCATTGTGAGAAGAATTAGGATCTGTTGGCCTTATCATTTACTCTCCAGATCACAAATAACCACATTTCTAAAAGCTGTTCACTGTCAACACATATTTGTTCCCCTTTAATTCCACACGTATGCCCGTCTACAACAAACTGAAAGTGACTGTATCTGCAACCATTTCTATTTTCTTTTTTTGTTTCTATAGAAAAGAACATTATTGAATGTGTACCTTTTGGCCAATCACAGCTCACAGGTGGTTCACCGTATCACATCTCTTTTTCCGGACCACAATCCTGCATCATGGGTAGTGCTGTCGTGCATACAGGCTAGACATTACATTGCTTCTTCAAACCTACGGTCTGGTACTTTACTGACATCAGGCTGCTCTGAGTTACCCTTGTGGTGATCTTCTGACCACTTAAAGTTTAGATTTGGATTTTGTATAGTTTATGGATGTTGTATTGTTATTTTTATATAAAACTATCTATTGCATTATCTTTCTATGCCGCCCAGTATTATTCATATGTTATGTATGTGAGCGCTAACTCCGATCAGATGTGAGTTTGACCTTTGCTTTTCGCGGCTGTGACCGTTTGATAACTGTAAGGTCACACTTGTTCTTGTGAAAGACTGATAAATGAGAAACACATGCAGCGTTCTCCTCAGCCTCTCTTGTCCGGTCGCTTCTGAGTCACGTATAAACCACAACACTACTGTAACCCTCCCAGACCTCCTCTTACACTGCTTTAAAACCACAATTGGGACACATTTACTTAGTAGTTGAGTAACCTTTTGAATAAACTGATGCATATCTTACTGACTACATCCAGACTTTTTAAGGGGTTGTAGCTCCTCCTCCTCTGTTCAAAGCTGAGAGGACATCTGTGGAGGACCTGAGACTTTATTCGTCACAGCTCAGCACTGCTTTGAGTGTTTTGACTCTTGCATTTGAAACCTGCAGCGTGTGAGTCCTCGTAGGAGCCGGAGTCTGATAATGGCTGTGATTTATAGAGCCGAGAGCATATGATTTAATTTGCATGCTTGTGAAAGTGTTGACAAATGAAGGTTGTAAAAAAAAATAGCCCACACGTGCACTGCCTCTGCAAACACGGCCCGTAACATGTGCTCTGTGCATGGGTCAGATGAGGACAAACGGCAGATATTCATTACATTTAATCAGTATTGTCAGTTCTCTTTGTGTAGGCGCTCATGTGGAGTTGTAGACAAGACCGCACTAACTGAGACAAAGTAATGACAAGACCAGAGCGTCCTGAGACTTGTAGGGATCAAGACCAAGACCGGTCACGAGTCTTGTAGAACGAGATGTTTGCAAAGTTTGTCAGTAGTAGTTATTCCTTAAGCCTAGTAAGCCGTCTCTTCTTACACTGTGCCTTTTATCATTATATTTGGTTTACCATTGTCTTCAGTGTTTATCCACTTTGTATCAGAAGTCCATTCCCAAGTAAAAGTAAAGCCTCTTGAGAAGCCAAAATACTAATAATACATGTTTTAGTCACAACCCCAAGATGTGGGTTGAACTCAACTCTAACCTCTGACGAACAGTTACTCATTCTTCCAAAATTTACTAAAGTAAAAGTCAACAATATTTTAGAAAGAACATTTCCCTTCTGCTTAGAAGTATTTGATTTTTTATCTATTCTGATGTTCTTATACAAACAATAAGCTTCACTTACAAAAAAAATCTAGTAATTTCATAAAATAAATTAAGAATTCTATGAAAATTTTTAAGGGGGCTATTTTCACCATATTATTAATAATTGTTAATGTGCTCTATAAATACATTTTTGTCACACTTTTTTACCAATTTTTTATGGAGTTTTAAATTCAACAAATAAATGTTAATAAATGCCTTAAACCTTTAAGGCACAGTTACAGCATTGAAGCAAGTTTTATAGTCTGAACTGGATGTTTTGGTGAACACATTTTCAGATACAGATTTGACATGAGCATCAGAGCAAGCACTTTTGTGTGTACTGTGGGAGAGTCCATGGCGTGCCAATGGTAATGCTCTGCCCAGTTTAATCATTTAAGTGGAAAACAAGCAGTTGTACATGTAGAAAGGTATTAACTGGTGTTGGTTTTGCTTCAAATTCCAAAAAACAGAAGCCACATGAAAGCTGGTAATGCCATCATCAGAAATTTTAAGATCTTATTTGGGGAAAGCTTGTGTAATGTTGCTTATGAAATTTAATTTGTAATAAGAACTTGTTTTTTAAAGTTTTTCTGCTTTTCACATTGAAGTAAAATCTTAACCCACAAAAACAGTATTTCGGACATGCCTGGAGAATGAATCATATTAAAGTGTTGCATTTTTCTGTGTGATACAATTATTTCATTCAGTGGTTGGAAGTTGAACAGTGGAGGTTACCGTCTACAAGCACTCGACTTGTAAAGCGTTTCCTCTCATTTCTCAAGCTGGCAGAATGGATAGGAGCATTCAGCTGGTAAAACCATCTCAAACTGGATCAAACTCAGAGGGACATCTGCTGCGGTGCTCAGCTTCCATAAGTGGAAAGCAAGACATGTTTTGATCTGAGAGAAATAGGAAACCTGGTTCTTTAAAAGCAGATCCAAAGAAAAGGACTGTAGAGAGACGCTCATGTGTTTACATACAGGGTAAGGTTAAGTCAAGGGTAGAACTTAAGTAGGTTCTTGAAACCTACAAGACCTAGACGGTATCAAATGATGATATATAACCAGCTTTTTTATTTTAGACCTTGTTTTTGTCACAGACAAAACACTTGACAACCAAGTTAATGTGGCCACCTGCGGTTCTGGTAAATGGTGAAAACAGTTACATTCTGCTATAAGTACAAAGTTAGTCAAAGTTGGTTAAAGTTGGTCAAAGTTAAAGATGTGGATGAATCTGTTAAAGTAGGTCTGGACTTTCATCAAGTTCCAAATGACTGACCAATGAATCAATCATCGAAAAACAGGACAGGCTTTATGCAAGAATTTTAAATTGTGTATAATTGCGTGTATAGAAAAGAAAGGCTAGGGTGAGGGTCTATGGAGCACATTAAGCAGGCCAGAAACACTAGAGCTAAGTTTATAATGAACCATTTACAATTTATTCAAGTGTTGTACATCCAAGGACTTTGACAGACAGCTGTAAACCTTACTGTTGATTCAATTGCACTTTCATTAGCATCATATTTGTGTCTTTTTCTGTGATCAGGGAATAAGTTCAGTATGGGACAAATATTAGAGGCTGGGGGAAAGTTTTGCTATTAGTCTTTCTCATAAAAATCAAAATCCCAAAAGAGGAAGTTCTAGACTTTTTTTAAACTCAAGCCTGCAACCTATAATGTGCCAAAGATCATTCTGTTATGAATGGGAAACATGGGAAAAAAAGCCCCCACTATTATATTCTTATTTAGAAGTTTTTCTACTTTCTGCTGCATTTACATTTAGGTGTATTAAGAAAGATATATTTAGATGTACAAGTTAGATTTAGTTTTATTCTAGCTCTTAAGTGACTGTAAGGCTCTGGTAGAATACATTTGTAGTATGAGCATGTTTTAATCAGAGCCGTGGAGTTTTATGGACGGCGCAGCTCATCAGTCAGCAGAACATGAGCTGTGCACGGTGCCGCCCTGTGATTTCCCAGATCCTAACCTCTGCAGTGATCGTCTACAGCCAGGCCCAAGCCCCTGAGAGCGGAGAGAGCCGAGGGGGAGGGACGGGCTTCTCACGATGTCTTCAATTTTACATAATCCCATCGGTGACATTCGCCAAATTCATTTCTATAATTAACCGCTTTGGAGGCCTTTCATTAGCCGAGTCTTTTGATTCAGTTTTCTTTAATGACACATGAAAGAGGAGTTTGGTACCACGCTGCAAATCAGTTTAACAGCGAGATACTGTTATGCTTTTGATGGGAGTATAATTTCTGTAATTATGATTTGCTTGGTGTCTTTGATGTTCCTCTTTGTGGAGTTTTATGGCAAAGAACTTAGGTGGTAACAATATATTCTGTGCATATGATATGTATTTTTGTGCTGTAACAATATTTGTCTTTGTCATCGGGAATACTATAAACATATAATTGAAACTTCTCAGATCATAGTTGGAGCAGAGTAGGGCCATGCAAAGTTTACTTACCAACATCATCCAACATTTTCTAACGTCAATAAAATCCTTTTGTTTTTTTTTATCAAAGCTGATTTATGAAGATGAAATTCTAATGCATGCCTCCACTTCTTTACACAGTTTATTATTCAACCCATCGATCCATAACTAGAGAAAGCTCAATACTGTGTGCTCTTTGATAAAATTGGATGGACTTCATGTGCAGCCAGAGGAGAACAACACTGTCATCTGTTCATTTACAAAGCTCTTTGTGATAAACTGCCTCATTATATTTTGCACGTTTTCTGAAATATTGCTCAGGCTCACATTTTACAAGATTGCATAACTTCTTTGTTTTTTGAATCTGGACATGTCTTTTGGGGAATGTTTGGGAAAGCTCCTCAGAAATGACAGAACATAAAGCATTGCTCAAATTGGACTGGTGTCTCTCACACACTTTAAAGCCCTTGTGACTGGGGTAAACCAACATAGACTGAGTTGTGTTTGTATATTTCTGTAAAATCTTGTTGTTTTCCTAAGTTAAATTGACAAATTGTGATGTTGTATAGAAACGAGGCACTCATTAAAAGAGAATCTAGTAGTCTCATTTGGCTTTTTTGTTTGGAAAAATAAACCAATGAAAAGCAGATTAATGACATGCAGCTAGAATAGGGTCAGGGTTGGATTATGTCGGATTCACAGTGTTCTTGTTGAGACTGGAGGTGCACATTTTTCTATTATAATATCAACCAAAATGGAAAATTATCATAAACTGGTTCAAATCCCATCAAAAGAGTTTTTAAGGATACACTTAGCCTTGACAGCCATGCACATTCACTTTCCAAGATGATATGGATCAGGAATCCCCTTCTGTCACAGCCATTTCCACTTGGTCGAAATCCTAATGATTGTTTCTCTGATGTTGTTTTTCTTACAAGTTGTCTGTCAAATTGCCAGGCATTTATTTCTGAGTCCGTTGGTGCTGGTAAAAAAAGACTGAAGATGGCTGACCAAGGTTGGATATACTAATTACTCAAAGTAAATAGTTACAGTATACAAATATGTCTGTGGGTTCTTTTTGTCTAAAATGGCAGAAACTCATGCACTGGGGACTATATTTAGTTGCTCACATGGGTAGTTTCTGTACATTTACAGATACGGTGATTAATGTAGAACAGTGGTCATATGGCTATAGTCTCTATGAATTGGGTGCTAAAGAGTAAACAGAGCCATATTCAGTCTGGGATTTATGACGCATGACTACATCGAGACATAAACACAACCAGATATAACTCAAGTGTCTGAAAGCACATGGGTTTTGTGTGTGACTCAAGCTTTTATTTCTGCTGCCTTGTGTTTTATATTAGATATTTATTACAATTTGTTCAGCAGCTGGCAGCCAACATTATCAGTGTTAAATGGAGTTGCTTGAGGTTTCTGTATTAAATAAACAAGACTCTTCAATCAAAGGCATCTGGACTTGGTTTTCAAGGTGAAGTTGTTTCGTCTTGTAATTCCAATAGACCTTTTCAATTCTGAGTGGGGCTCGTAAGAGAACTGAGCTTTATCACTAGAGGGAGGGGGGGGGGGTTTGACCTGAAACTAACTCTGATTGGACCGGGCTGTTCTGGTCTCATAGTCGTTACCTTGAAAAGGGCAGTGGGACTCCTGATGGGAGAGTCTTTAAGATCCAGGGGAGTCGTGAGTCTCACTGCGAACTTAACTTAACATGTTGTTGCTCTTCTAGAGTGAAACTGTTTTGATTTTGGTTTTAAAACACTGTTGTAAATATTTGGCAACATGGAACTGAGGGCTCTTCCTCTTTGCTTTAACCTTTTCTTCAAGATGCCCAGGATGACTGAGAACCTTCACAGACTAGGCTCTTCACTATTTTGATGTTTTTATCTCTCAATATCTAGGACAGATTAATTTAGGCTCTGTTTCTGTCCTTAATACTCCTTCAGTACAACTTGTATTCTTCTTACATTAAGGTTTTG
The DNA here is from genome assembly GCA_024349245.1 of Neodontobutis hainanensis. Lineage (NCBI taxonomy): Eukaryota > Metazoa > Chordata > Actinopteri > Gobiiformes > Odontobutidae > Neodontobutis > Neodontobutis hainanensis. Next base: position 2,637,661 of record JALDNG010000004.1, on the reverse strand, counting down.
CACTTAGGTAATTTATTTTAAACAACATTAGGTTTGCCTTGAACCCTCAAAACACTAGCAAGCCCTTAATGATGCAAGCCTGATCTGTTGTTACCTTAAAGCCTGGTGTAACCATACAGGCCCCCGGTTGGGCTTAGCCCCAATTGGGGGCAACCACAGCAAAGGTTGGCAACGTGAAGGCAATCTTTTCCATTTTTACCGGACTTGGGACGGGCACAGACTGGGGCTGTGGCTGGAGTTGCTGCCCCAGGAGCTTCCAACCCCCAGTCTCTCGCTCTCAAACCGGGTGCACTAACCTCTCCACCACAGAGGAGCAATTGTCTAATATAAATCCAGTAATAATACCTCAACATACGGTGCTGTATTTTAACAGTTTCAAAATATTGTACAAAGTGAAAGTGGATGATGTTTCGGAGTTGGCCCAGGGCCTGTAGTTTCTCACGTAAAGGAAATTAAACACAGAGGACAGAGGGAGACAGAGGAAACATTGGGGAAGTACTTGTAAAAAGAACATTGTCCAGAGTGAGGCCTGCAAGTCAGCAACAAACCAAACAGGAAAACAACTTCCTTTCAGCTTGTTAGTATCATTTTCTCACACGTTTTCCCTGCTCCAGCTGCCATATTGCTCCGAGGAAAGGCCCATCCCAACAGGAAGTGGAGGTGCTGGTCATAGTGATCGCGGGCTGTGTTTATTTTTGGAGGGGGGTCTGTTTCTAATGAAAAGCAGTGGTGAGAACTCTGCAGCAATGGGTTTAGGTATTTCTATAAAAAAGATCTGTGGACACCTGAAACTCAGAGCTCATAGTGAGCAGCCATATTGGACATTTCCGGTTACTCCTCTACATACAATCTACCTGAGAGTAATGGTCCGTGTAATTACAGACGAGACATGTTTTTACATCTCAAACAGGAAATCATATTTGGTTTCATACGGACTTCTAGTCAGCACTTTTGACTAAACGTTGACATATTCCTCCAATCTGTTCTTGTTGTTTTGACGTGGACCATTGTACTCGGTGCCAAAAAAATGCACCCCAAATTGTGCGTTTAATTATGTGTTCCATGTGTTTCCCTCTGTTCTGGGACTCTTTAATGACATTTTTGGGAAAGTGCTTTGTCATGTGTTGAAGTTTGTCTGTGAATGCACCATTTGGATTTGTAGATGGAGCAGGACTTTAGCCGAACATTGATGAAGACGGTGATAGATTTATTGAACGTCTCAGTTGTTACACAATTGGCTGGTGGTGTGTGTTTTTTTCATGTGCTGTCTAGACTGTGTGATCATATGTTTCACAAACATAAACCCGACTGTAAATCAGTGAAATAAAAGGGGAACACACACAAACTCATACAAATTACATTAGATGAGTTGTACAAGTAAGTGTCAAAATGGATAGAATAAAAAAATAGACACTAAGGTTGGCAATGTATTGGTGTAGTCATGGTCTTGTCATATTATTTATCTTGTATGACTTCATGTACACTGTTGTGTCCCTGTTTTTTTTTTTTTTTGGTTTACTCTGCTGTGACTCCCAGGTTAAGTGTACAGTATGCGCAGTCTAAAAGTAGAGCTGTCAGGTCAAATGTCATGACTCACTGGTAAGGATACCTATGTGGCCTATTGCGGAATACTTCAAGATCTGTGGTGCTGCTTTATGACCATTTAAAGCATGTCTCCTGAACTCTTCTGATTGGTCATTGTACAGATTTAACTTTACTGCGAACTATTACTTAAGCCACCTTGTCATTCTAAATTGAGGTGGGAGATTTTTCAGGTTGTCACCACCCGGGACCCAGCAAAGACCTGGTTGAATTCTACTTTCTTTCACATTGTTTCTGATTCAACCCTTTGCTAATCTTACCAAAGAACCTGATTACATACTGTATATTTTGAAGTTTTTGAAAGGCAGTCTGAATGAAGACAACCAATCTTTAATATTTTTGTGATACATGTCAAAATAAAGCTGACTTTACAGGAAAGTTTGTATTTTAAAGCTTTCCATCAAAGCCAGTGGAATACATGTGAAAATACCCTTTTGTGTTTAACAAAATTGCATTTTCTCCTTTTAAATAATCAAATATAATAGAAATGTACATAGTGGTTCAAGTCGGTACTAATTAATCCCGTATGAAGACTACATTTATCTGCTTACAACTGGCAGATCATACGTTATTTTGCAACTTAGTGCTGAAACTTTGGTAAGCAACAGTCATAAAAAACTTACATCAAAAGACAAGAAAACATTTGTGTGATGGTGGATGTAGGATTTTACTACAGTACATGTTTATTGCTCAAAAACAGCCTTTAACTAATGTTTTGTTCTTACTTTAGCATGCGTCCTGAGACATTTTTATCCCCAGAGCTGAATCTGAGGGGAATTGGACAAACAGTGCTCGTAAACAGTGAGACATAAATAGTAAGTTGTAACCGCACAAAGTTAATAAAGATGACCTTGTATGGCCCGTGTTTTTGAGAGTGCTTGTGTTTGTCCGATGATCTCTGGTTCTCCTCTGGCAGTGAGCCGTGACAGTGGTAAGAGGCTTAGTGGAGATCAAACACTGGATTTAAGTAAAGTAGACAAACCACGGCTCAATTAGCCCTGTGTACATAAGCATCAGCTGACTGAGATCACACTCCTCAAGGCTGAAGACACTAAGAACACTCTTCTCTAACCTCTTCTACACTCTGTCAACGCATGGGCTGTTATTATTGTCTCCATCTACTTGATTGGTCTTAAGATAGAAACTCTGTTTTTATGCTTTATATATGCATTTGCTTAGTTTAGCATAACTTCATTGGATAAAACGTGAAACCAGTTTCAAATTGATTTAAACTGTTTGCAAATGGATTTGGTTTAAATCTTAATTCTTCAGTGGGCTAAAAAAAAAAGTGGCAATTGCAATTCCACACTTCACACTCCTAGTTCGAGCATGTGAGCAGCTATGGTAGCCCTGCAGGGACAAGCAGTTGTCAATGAATAAACCCAGTGATAAAAAACGTTTAGTTTGCAAATGTCCTTAGCCTTCATGCAAGAATGTGTGTTCAAAAATAAACAGGAATTGTCTGGGCAGTTGCAGAAACTTGAACATGGAAGTCATTTAACAAATGTCTCCTTCTACTGGGCCTCTTTGGAGCTTCACTTGTCTGTTTTTTCAAGATAGAAGAATGCAAATAGTCTTATTTTGATGTTTATTTACACGACTGAAAAGTGAATACTACATCATTTACAAAACAGCCACCTTAGACAGTATTGTTTTTAAACCGGGACAGTGTTTCTCTTTTGGATGTGAGTCATTGTCACTTGGGACTGTCCCATGCTCCATTCAAACACTTTACATTGCCTGCACAAGCATCCCACAACTTACTTATTGTTTCACTATTGGTGCATAGCACACAAAAAAAAACGATCCCATTCCTCCAATTTTTTCCCTTTCCAAACCCCAAAACAAGAATTTGGCAGAGTGTTTCTGGGGAGTGCTGTTGTGGTTCATGACGTTTGTGTTGGCACTTTCACTGGATGCTTGCTGTGTCAAACATGTTTCCTCCCTCTGTGTGAAACGTGTTTTATAAGAGTTGGGTTTAACCAGCCTTTGCATTGGATTAGGTACAAGGAGCTTTTTCCACAGCTGTACGTGGTGTTTAATATAAAGACTTCCATCAATGAACAAAACCACTATTTATTCCATGTTTGGGCTTTTATGTTAGTTGGCTGTATTTTAATCAGTTCCAGTTTGTTCGTGGCAAAAGCTTTAGTTTTGTAATCCAATGCTTTGTTTGAAACTGTTTAACCCAATGACATCTGAATGAATCTTAAAAAGGGAAATGTGTTGCTGTTGACTGAAACATGGACACTGACAAAGACAGATGCATCTTTTCACAGGCCAGAACTGAACATAGATGTTAGTAGGTGGTCTAGACAAAGGGTGGGAGTTAAGGATTTAATAAAACATTGGATTTATGATAGTCATGTTGAGACTTTGCAGAAGCACAGCACTGGTCATCTTGATCTTTTGGGTGGAGTGGGTGTTGTAAATATAAATGTAATAGTTGGAAAGTGGACAAAGGCAAGGCAAGGCAAGGCAAGGCAATTTTATTTATATAGCACAATTCATACACTGGGTAACTCAAAGTGCTTTACAGAAATAAAAGACAATTTACAAGAATTAGATTTGGAAACATAAGAAAGATTAAAAGCATTATAAAAAAAAGAAGAGTGCAGATAAAAAACATTTTAAGTTGTGGTGTAGGCGGAGCTAAAAAGGAAGGTTTTTAACCTCCCCTTGAACATTGTTAAAGTTGAGGCTTGTTTTACTTCATCTGGGAGGTTGTTCCAGGTTTTTGCTGCTTGAAACTTAAACGCTGCTTCACCCTGTTTAGTTCTAACTCTGGGCACGAGCAGAAGGCCTGTCCCAGATGTTCTCAGAGTCCGAGGAGGCTCATAAGCTACTAGCATTTCAGAAATATATTCTGGTGCTAAACCATTTAGAGACTTGTAAACCAGTAGTGCTGTTTTAAAGTCTATCCTCTGAGCAACAGGAAGCCAGTGCAGAGATTTTAAAACTGGACTGATGTGGTTGTACTTCCTGGTGTTAGTTAGAACCCGAGCAGCAGCGTTCTGAATAAGCTGAAGCTGTCTTAACCCTTGTTTTGAGAGACCAGTGAGCAGGCCGTTACAATAGTCTAACCTGCTGGAGATAAAAGCATGAATAAGTTTCTCTAAGTCTGGTTGAGACATTATTCCTTTGACTCTGGAAATATTTTTAAGGTGATAAAATGCAGATGATGTAATTGACTTAATGTGACTCTGGAAATTCAAGTCTGAGTCCATGATGACCCCTAGATTTCTAACCTGGTTTTTGGATTTTAGAGAAAGAGACTCGAGGTGACTGCTGACATTTTCTCTTTGTTTCTGTGGTCCAAAGATAATTATTTCAGTCTTGTTTCTGTTCAGTTGGAGAAAATTATTTTGCATCCACACATCAATCTGTTCGATGCAGTGACACAATGAATGGATTGGTCCATTTTCACCTGCTGTGAGTGAAATGTAAATCTGAGTGTCATCTGCATAATTATGGTAGGATACACCACAGCTGTGTATTAACAGGCCTAAAGGAAGCATGTAAAGATTGAATAATAGAGGTCCCAAGATAGACCCCTGTGGAACCCCACATGTCAGGGCCATTTGGTCTGATACACAGTTTCCAACCGAAACAAAGTACTTCCTGTCTTCAAGATAGGACTGAAACCATTTAAGAGCAGTTCCAGAGATACCTATCCATTCCTCTAATCTTTGTGACAGGATTTCATGATCCACTGTATCAAACGCAGCACTCAAGTCCAACAGAACTAAGACAGAGACTTTGCCCGCGTCAGTGTTCAGACGGATGTCATTTGTGACTTTGATAAGTGCAGTCTCAGTGCTGTGATGGGGCCTAAAACCTGACTGAAAAGCATCAAAGCAGTTGTTAAGCAATAGAAAGTCATTAAGTTGCTGATATACAACTTTTTCGATGACTTTCCCTAAAAATGGCAGGTTTGATATGGGCCTATAGTTGTTGAGCACTGTAGCATCAAGACTGCTCTTCTTTAGGAGAGGCTTGATGACAGCAGTTTTTAAGGCCCTTGGAAATGTTCCAGACTGTAAGGAATTATTGACTATATTAGTGAGTTGTGGTAACAAACTGCTTAGTACTGATTTTAGAAATCTAGTGGGACAAAATGTCAGTTAGCAGTGGCGTGCTTACCATTAGCCAAGAGTAGACAAATGCCTAGGGACCCCAACAAGTCTTTGTAAATCCCGTGCTCTTTTTTGTGCCGCTCTGTTCCAGACTTTAAACACATCTGCACGTTTACGTCTTGTCTTAAATAAGCATCTTGTTTACTTCCAACAGCACCAAGAACCTACTACACGCAAGTTCCAATGTAGCAATGTTTTTAAGTTACTGTTTGCGGCAACACTACATTTCCTGTAATCCTTTCAAAATAAATGCTGTGCCTTTTGACTGCAGTTGAAACCACTTTATTTTGGTGAAGGCAGAAAACAACATAACTTTATTTGATTTAACAACAACTTCCTCTCAACAGCAGCAGACATTGAATATTTTTAAAAGTATAAATTTTATTTACGAACAGAAATCAATAATCCAAATTTCATCATTATTAACAGCACTTATTTGTCCTTCAGGTGCAGTTAGTAAAGACCTGGGGCAATTTCATGGTTTTGTAGTTAGAACCCCTCAACCTCAAAGGCCTACCGTTACATTAAGGTAGACATGAGGAAGAGCCCCATCTTAAAGGTTTGTCTAGGGCCCCAAATTTTCTAGTCACGCCACTGTCTATAAGATACCAATCTTTTTAGGGCTGTTAGAACTGGAGTCTATCTCTGTTGACATATTCAAAGCTGAATATACACTGTATCGGCAGCTATTAAACTTTCAGTAACTTCATATGACAAGCCGGTGTCGACCAATGGGAGCGCCCTTTTTTCAAAGGTGGTTTGGAGAGAATGTGATTGATCAAGGTTTTCTGCTTCTGGGTAAAGGTTCTCATCTATTTAAATCCCTTATTAGATACAATAGATGGCATCATAAAGTCTGCTTTTTCTGAAATGATTGTTTTTACAATATACTATATGGGTGTTTATATGGTTTAACCCATTTAAAAATAAAAATATCAGGAAGAATTTACATTAAAGGATAATTTGGCCAGTTTTGGACTTGCTTCTGGCAATGTTGTCTCCCAAATGAAGCCCTTTGGAAAGGATTATCTGCCCTGACTCTTGTACAGTGTGAATGGTAAAATATTTAGTCTTAGTGTGAAAAACAAAAACAGAAAATAATCCTTTTAGTTTCGGTCCGCTGTAAAAAAAAAAAAAAACGGTCTAGCAAGCGTTCATAGCCGGCATTTGAAACCGGGACATTTGTTGATACTCCGTGTTTGCCCTCCGTGTTTTGTTAAGTTTGTTTGATTTTGTTTTGTGTCTTTTTTGTTTTACTCTTAGGAAAGCTAACGTTTCGTAACATTTTCATCAAACCGTAAACCAGTTTTGTAGAAGTTCGTAGTCCAGGAATAATGCACACCAAGTAAACAGCACTAATAAAATGACCACAAGGTTTTATTTGAACCACACCAAACACTGCAAGTGTCTTAAAAACGCTGTAAATTTGTTTCTAATGTAATGTTGGACCAATAGTATAATAAATTATAGAAAGTGGCGTGAAGCACTTGCATCTTTCTGTGCTATCAAAGTGAAAATTTGTTATGTAAATGAAAAGCCCCAGATAAAGGCACACAACACTTATGTTTATTTGCACTCTAAATTACGAGAAAACAATAACTATTACATGTTTTGAGTTAAATCAGGAACAGTGACGGCAGCTTCAGGAAAAAGACAGTTACAAAACAAAAGGAGGAGACTGTGAATAAACCCAGAACAGATGTATTTTCAATTTGGGATTACTAATAACAGCCCTGAACAGACTGGAAAACAATCCCCAAAGGAATGAGAAGTTTTTTTTCTGTTTCATTGTTTCCTGCTAACTACACAACTGATGTCTGTGTGACATGTTCATTTTAAGTAGATAATGTGGCTCAATTAAATAAAGCGGTAAAACTTTCTGGTGCTTTAACAACAGACGCTAATGCAATGAATCACTAACATCTCCCCAAACAGCTCCTATTATGTCTTCAGAATGAGTACACACACATAAACCTACATATTACATGCACTCACAAGCATTGCTCAGCCTTGTTAGCTCCTCCTGCACATTTTTTTTTTTTTTAATCAACACACAGCTGTCGTGGATGTGTTTTGTGCTTTGACTCACCCGCCTGTGTCTTCTCTCTCTGTCGTCTGAGTCTCCTCTTTGTACAAGCCCCAAAACCCACCAGACCTTCTGCAGTCTACACACACACACAGTGGGTTTGAGAAGACGGGACCTGGCTCACACTGTAGACGATTTTTCAGTCTGTGAGCAAAACATCTGGAGCCCTAAGCAACGTGTAAATCCCTCGACCAAACGGAGATGTGAAAGCCGCGACTCATTGTTGTCTAGACCAGCTTTGAGAAGATGTCATTAACTTACATTGAGTGCATTTTTATTTACCCAATGAATCATTATTTGACAAACCTGTTTAAACAAGAGTAGGGCAACTTGTGTTTTTTTGACTCTGTGTTTTTCTGTAGCACTGCCAATGCCATCACGCAATTATTTTCTTCTAGTTAATGTACTGGCCATAATTATCAGTACTTCCATTTGTTTCTGTTTTAGTGAGGTATTTTGCCACCATTGAGTTAATGTTGATAAGCAATGCAGAACAAACAGCCAATAGCCAGACATTCCTTTATTCGTTCAAGGGCTTTTCCAATTTTCTGCAAACATAGTATGACTGGCAGAGTTTAAAGATTTTCATCCATTACAGTAAAGTACTTGTTTAGATTCTCCTTAACAGTTAGGAGCCATTCCAACTACCTAGATGGTTAGGTTTGGTATTTATTCATACCATTGTTTCCATTAGGGTTTACAGAGGATTGGAGGCGTTTCCAGCGGTTTTGGGGCCAGCGATGGGGTACATCCTGGAAACTGAACAGCTACTTGCAGGGCTGACATTTAAGCACACAAACTCAAATTAATTCAAACTCATACAAACAAGTAATTTTTCTCTAGTAATGGAAGTATTTGGACAATGGGGCCTTAACCTTCAACACAACCAATGTGTAATAATCAACAACTCAGTCATGTACTCTAAAAGGTAAAAACATTATATTTAGTCAAACTGCATAGTTTGAAAATATATGAATCATGAACTGGCATACATACTAGTCATTTATAAATGACAGATTTCTTTTGTACTTTTGCTTATGTCTTTTCCACCCCAAGCACCTACCAGTTCTGAATCTCAAAATAAAGTAACCCTCCGAGCAATAAACCATTTTAAATACTGCTATTGAGTCTTCATACAGTTTTTTTTGGCCCAGTATCACTGACAGCCATTGTTACTCAAAGTGTATATGCTAACCAGATACTAATATTACAAATCTCATTTCCATAACAGTTTCCAGCTCCTGAATGCTGGCAGTATGAACTGGACAATGGTCAAACCAATGCCTAAGAGTCAGACCAAGTTAGAGCCAGTTTACGCTTTTGGAAAATCAACACACAACTTAACTTTGCTCGAAACTTTAAATATGCTTTTTTTTTCTTTTTTTCTACTCTTTAACCTGCCATCTTGAATTAGTGCCCCAACGTTTATCAAGAGTTCTCTGTGCATTGATGCAGCAGTGCAGTTAATGTACAGTGCAGTCTCTCGTATGTGTACATCTTTAATGAGGTCTTTGTTCATTCGTGCAGCCCACCAGACTTTGGCTCAAATCCACAAAGCCCCCATTTACCCCTGGGTTACTTTCATGCGCCAGCCCCCTCTCTGTTGCTCCTTGCTCTTTCCCACTTGCCCTTTCACCTTCGTTCCCCACTCGCTGCTTCGATCCTCCTCTGTTTTCCTCCTCTGCGATCTGTTTACTTCTGTTAGGCCCGTCCCCACGGCAACCAATCTGGGCCTTCAGAGCGAAACGAGTGGAAACGAAGATGAGCACAGGCCAGAAGGAGAAAAGAGTTTGCAGATCCAGAACACTCTCCAGACGAAGCAGGGAAAAGTACATCTGTCTGGGAAAGCTAGTACTGTTCTCCATTTTGAATTATGTTTTAAATGCACTCATGAGAGATGAGAGGGGATAGAAAATTCCAGAGATGAGGACAGGAGCCAGGGATTCATGCTGCAGATTCCTAAGGATTAGATTTCAATATAAAAACACTGTCTGAGAGAAATAGATAGGACAAACATTTTTCAGTCTCTAATTAAAATTAAATAACTCAGGTATAATTTTCAAAACTCTAAAATGTTATGATACTATATTATGTATGTTTCCAGAAATATGGATCAGTCAAACATCTTTGTTTGTTATTATTATCATTACCTTTTATGAGGTACTTTTTTATGGCCTCTTTTTTATGCTTTCCTTTCTACAGCCTGTGAGCAACTATACGGTAGCCCTGGAGGGACACACTGTTGTAAAATCTAATGAAAATATATGAAAACATTCTCATTAAAACATTAAACTTAAAGTTTGGCTGCATTTGTCATGCCTTTATGCAATGAGTGCTTTGTAAAAAACATGAATGCACTTCTCTTCCAGCAGTGCTCATTTTGTCTGCTCTGTCCACTCAAGGCGGGAAGAAGACTGTAGCAAAATTTATTATTATTTTTTTTTTCCATGATGTAATCTTGAGTTGACAATGATGAAGCCATGGTTTTCACTTATGTGTTTGATTTTTTTCTAATGTACCCTACATATTAAGAAAAAAAAAAGTCCAGATACAAAATACAATAACCAACGTGCGCAACTAATTTTCAAATAAATATCAACTTTGTACCAGGACACAAACTTGGCGTCTCCCACAGAAAAGAAAATACAGAATGTACACAAAGAATGCAATTTTTGAGACTTGAAACATCTACTTCAACATCAAGGGGACTCAATGGAAAACTCTCATAATTCGAGATGAGATGTGCCTGAAAAGAACCTGCAGAGCCCAGCAGCATCTGTTTGCCAGAGAAGCACGGCCTCCAGCCTGGGCCTGACCAACACTGAGATCATTGTTGTGCACAGACTCTCTCTGCTCCAGCAGTGGCGTTCCTCTGTGGTAGGTCCTTACTGGCGTTTAACTGCACTTTCCAACGCTTTCTCTGCTCTATGGAGGAATAAACCGTGCAGAATCATGGGAAGTGGGGAAACACAAGTGGCCATTAGTTCTAAAGGTCACTAGATAATGACGTATAATGTTTGAAAGAAGGAAATTCATGTATTTTTTTTATTTAAGTAGTAGTTTAGTTTTGCAGTGCCATTCTAGTTCAACTCCAAAACCTGTTGAAGTGTAGATTATGTATACTTCAATCTAGGGTTAGACATGTACGTTTCCTTAGGTTATTTGCACTATTACAGTTTCCTGAAGTGCATATTTTAATGTTGCACTAACCCATTGCTGGTTTGTTTTCTCGCCCTGTATAAATTAGTCATAGTCATATAATTCAATAAATCCAGCTCTTGTTCCCAAAGTCTACCAAGTCTACTTTAGTTGGATTAGAGGAAAAAACTGTAATGACATTAGTGGAAGGAGTAAACTAAATCAGCAACATGAAGCCCTCTTATATTTTTCTACATTTATTACCAGTTACAAACCAACCCTTGCAATTGGTCTTTTTTTTTTTTTTATCAAGCCTGAATGCCGAACATAAACATGTCTGCAGTTTCAATGTAGAATCAGTTTATTAAAATATGGAGCATTGTTGAGTCTTGAAAATGAGACCAGGTTTGGCGATAGATCATTTTAACAAAACTAAAGGCAACCTAAGCCACCTACAATGTAGCACCATGTCTGTCTGCCTGGAAAATTTAAATCCTACAGGCGTGGTCTGCAGGATGCTGTCAAAACCTAAATCTTCTCAGGCATAACCCCAGAGAGAGCTTTCCTTTCCTCCTGCAGTACCCCCCACCCCCTCCGTGAGCCCACCGCGTACATAAGCAGCACATTTACTGTATGCAGTCGATGGGAAAGTTGCTCATTGCTCACTGTCATTTTGTGAGGTTGACCAGGGTTCCCTAAGTGGATTTTAATTCTTTCATAACAGGTCTGTAATCGTTTAAAAGGAACATATGTGAAAGGATCTGCAGATTTATCCCAGGTTCAGATTACACTAGCACCAAATTATAGCCCAGTCTGGTGGGTATATTGACTTATTCAGTGTGTCACAGGAAATGACGACCACTACCTCTCGAGAAGAATGTTTTTTTTGTGTTTTTTTTCTTTAACCATACAGTATTTTATATAATAATTTTTTATAATGTCATTGCTTAATTCCGTTCTTTTATGTTGCTTGCTTTATTTCTATGCATAGTGGAATATGACAGCATCAATAAACATATTTTCCAAGGCTCTGACTTTCTTCAGTCATAATAAAGTAAGATATACAGAATGTAAATGAAGCTGAGACGTTTTAATCGCCCCCTTGTGGCTGGTTGCAGTGTAAATCATTATTCCCATGAGCTCCATGTGATTTTGTTGGACTTAAGCCAAACTTTGATTCAATACACTTCCAATAAATGTCCGTCAAATGTATGTTTTTATCGCTGTGCTGATATCTTTTCAGGACATAACTGTGATTGGCAAACATAATGAAATACAGATGTTAAAATAGGCAGTTGGCCAGAAAGCAAATATCTTTGAACCACTGCAAAAAAAAAAAGTCCCTTAAACTGAGTGCTTTGAGTTTTCTTAGTGAACATCCTATTTTGAAACCTGCCACATTATTACTTCCTTCCACAGTCGTATCGATGGAATAATGTTGGAAACAACTGCAGGACATGCATTCATCGTGCCTTGTTTTCATTACTACAGTGGAATTATGCCTTGGGTAAACCTCTGTCTCGTATAAATGAACATAAATGAACAAATACAGCTCATCCTGTTCCATGTCCGAGAGCCCTGACAGTTTGTAAAACGAATGGCATCCCTTGCCTTTCGGAAGTGGGCATGCTGAGTTTGGACGCTGTTTGCCCTGATCTGTCCAGGGCACGACAACGACGACTTGTTTACACTGACTGTTGTATCTGCCTATATATCAGTGCATTATAAAATATCCAAATGATCAGTGATATATCATATTAAAAGAATCATAAACGCATAGTGAAAAAAATGGAAAAATTATGACTAGGTTTTGTGAAGACCTACAGAGTTACAAAAAGATTTCCTGCTTAGTTAATGTTGGTTAAACTGGAGACAGAAAGAGTGACAGGATTTGTTCACATTTGTCTTATAATCACAAATAAACTACAAGACTTAAAAGAGACAGCACATTATTATTTTGAAGCCTAATCTGTAAAAGGCATCTAGCTCTGTTTTCTTCATTACTTAAGAAACAGATTATTTAATCAGGTAATGAGGGTATTAAAAAAACAAAAATGTGCTTGTCTCCCTTAAAATGGACCTGGAAGACGTTTCCATTCACAGCCATTTCCACAAAGTCATCTATTCTAGTATATAGTTGGACTAGCAGTAATTGTTTATCTAAAATTAACCAGGTTTTATACATTAGTTTGTAATGCTTTTTGGAAGTCTTACTTGAGTCGACAGAAACCGCACTAACTCTTTGTATAGGACTTAAAAAGCTAGGATGATGCAGGCCTACATGGTTAAAATAATACCATGCTAATTCCAGGCTCATTGGCAGTATGACCCAAAATAAATGAGTGATTGCAAGACAGAGTATTTTATGGTTAAAACTTAAATAGTGTTGCTCAAGAAAACAAAAGAATACATTTTTTAAGTTTAGTTCACTGTTATAGTGCCAATAAATAACTACCTACTTGTCAATGCTAGTATATGTGTGATTTACAGTTGCTATGGTTACACATTTGCAGAGTAATAATGGATGGCAAACTATGTTTGTGATATGCATTGTCTGTCGGAAGTCTGACAATTGTGTAATGTTCCTTCAAAAGCAAATAATTAACTGTCACTTTAGCTCCTGCATAAAATTAAGAGTGTTCCTTAGAAATGCAGAGGCAGAAGAGAAGCGGTATGTGTGGAACAAAGTGCCATGGGTGTATCAGCTGGGGTTTCCCCAAACTTATGAAAGCATGAAATAATCTTTACTGGTCTACAAGTACAAAAGAACTTATCTGATAAAGTGAGACTGGGTGTTTGCAAAACAAGACTGCATTTGTTATTGCTAACAGTGACTCACGCTGTTGTAGGTTTATGGTGGGTGTTAACGGCAACGGTGTGCTTTGGGAGTTTTTACACTTTAGAATTAAACTGGTCTTGGCCAGCTGTGGACACTGCAACAAAGCACTTACATAACGGCAACAGCGTTCGCAAAGACGTTTTAGAGTCTCTCAAACGTTGGTAGGACTCGTAAAAAATAACCAAGCTTCACTGTAAACCTTTTGTTAGAAAGTTTATTGCTAGTTCTGCTTGTGTCAAAGTTCATAGTCATCTAAAGACCAGACTAGATGACTTTTTCAAGCGCTTGGTCTAATCTCAGAATCGAGTGTTTTTTTACTTGGTTAAGAAAATGTTTTTGATTTGTTTAAATGTATAGGGTGTGTCACATTTGAGCAAAGAGTTCAGTTGAAAGCATCAACTTCCTCACGGCAGACGTCACACAGAACTGTACAAGACAAAATTAAGCAGAGGTCTTGTGAATGAAGTTTCCAAACTACTGATAATGTACAGTTGTGTGAAGTCAGGCGAATGTTTCCATAGAAACAAAGATATCACTGTTTGAGAAGGAACCATCTGTGTGCGTTTGCTGCTGTGTGTGGAAAAACTGTCTTTCATAAGGTCTTAATGGAATAATCCCAAAGACACATGCACGCAGTAAAAAGCCTACTGTACATGCACTATAATGCACCAAACTGCCTGTTTGTATCCCCGGCTTAATGGTGCTTTTATTTGGGTGAAAGAGGCTGTGTGAGCTGTAACGGTTTCTTGGATGAGAGGTCAGGAGGGTGAGCGGGGTCAAAGGTCTTGGGAGTAAAAATGAAGCCGCTGATTGTACAGTGGACATGAGGAATGAGGGAGTAGGCGCAGAGGCAGAGGAGATGTCAGAGAGCAAAGGAGATGGATGAGCCAGGCTTTGAGCAGCTGCATTGTTCCTTATAAACTCACTTTCCATCTCAGCTGTGTTTGGGCTGGAGTCAGTTTTGGCGGTTATCGCTTTGGACATAATTACAACGATGATCTGTGGTGCACTTAAGTCCTCTGGCTAAAACTTCAAACAGGCCCAACAATGAGACACTTTTGACCACTGACAGGTGAAGTAAATAATATAAAGTCTTCCCATGGCACCTGTCAGTGTGCAAGTGTGCAGAGTATATTAGGCCACACTGAAGTTAACCAACAAAGTAGAGACACATTGGAAAGGCAAGGTCAGATGTGTGTGTCTGTCTCCCAAACTGCAACTAAAACAGAATTTACATGGGTCACAGTGGGAGCTGCTGGACTGGTGCAATTTGTTTCTCTGTAGATTTCAAACAGAGACAAATGCTGCCACCTACAGGCAGTTGCCACACAGCACATCTACTCAAGGCTGTGTAAAGAAATACCTTACTCTCAGTGCACTGCATCTCGACTTAGACTGTATACTAGTCCCAAAGCATAATTTACAGTAGGAATATACGAGAATGTGTATTAGTTATGTGATGCTACGAGCCTAAAGTTACGCAGTGTCATTTTAAATGTATGGTTGTTCAAAGTAATAGATATTTGTGTGTCAGGTCAAGTCCAGCAGGTCTAAGTAATGCCTAAACGTTAAAAATGAATGCAGTAATCTCAAAAGTAAATTGAACACAAGAGGGCAGTGCACCTCTTTTAGATGAATTAAGGCCAATGACTAGTTATTAAATCATTTGCTGCATTATTATGTATTAATGTTAATGGATTTAAACATTATTCTCTCATGTGAGTCAAGAACATGAATCTTTAATGCATCCTTTAGGGTCAGCGCAATGAAACAATGAAGTCTGATTTACAGTCAGGGTAATGTCAGCGTTAAAGAAAACCTGTTTAAAGTCACACACCTGAGCACCTGCAGCTGCTCTACACCATCTGGAGCCATGACAGCCGGGCGGACCCCAGGAGCAGCAGGATGTTAGGGGTCCCACTCAGAGGGGTCCCACTCAGAGGCACCTCGCTGAACGTTTACTGCTGCTGCATGATGTGAAGAACAGAGGATCTTTACAGGAAACAAGGACGTGCAGGAGAACAGTATGGGAAAAACATTAGGTCTCTGGTAGTTTATTGTTTTAAAAAGTAGAAACGTTAGTAGCTTACAAATGTAGAGTCTAAAGTGGAGTCTCCATTTCAGAGGACAGCACATAATTATAGGAGAACCGAGATCTTTTATTTCTGCTGTGAGAATTTCAGTTTTTTTTTTTATTTATTTTAACCTGGCCAGCCACATCCATTCACTTTGGGTCAAAATGGGTCTAAAATTCCTTCCCTTTATAGCCATTTCCACTCAATCCTGTCGACCAATAAAACCCTTTTATTATAAATAGAATTTAGGCAGTGTATTGCTCTCTCAGATTTGGTGTATGCTTTTCTAACTGTGTCCAGAGGGCGTTCATCTTGACCTTGTTGGTACTGTTCCTTGGAAATCTTGCCTGAATTTCAAAAAGCTCTGGACTAATTCTTTGTATTGTATGGACTGACTCACGCTTGTAAGGAATAAGAGGCGGGGCCGATTTGAAATAAGCCACGATGACTGGGGTTCAAGACGACAGCAGGCTAGAAGTCAAAAGCCAATGTACATTTGTGCTGGTCCCAAGCCCGGATAAATGGAGAGGGTTGCATCATGAAGAGCATCCTGTGACTCCTGAAGGTAACGGCTGAAATGAACAGAGGATAAAAAGAGACAGAGGTGCCATAAACACATTGATAAACATACATTTATTACACATGGTAAATGGTAAATGGCATGCATTTATATAGCGCTTTCCTGCACCCTTCTCGGGCACCCAAAGCGCTTTACATGGTGCTTCCACTCACCCCATTCACACACATTCACTCCTGGGGCAGACAGAGAGGGGGGCTGCCACACAAACGGCGCTCAACCTTCTCCTACCACCACCAAACACACCTCCACAGTCACACACATTCATACACCAGTGCTACGGACACTGGGAGCAAGGTGGGTTAAGTGTCTTGCCCAAGGACACAACGACAGTATGAACTGTGGGGAGAGCGGGAATCGAACCTACTACCTTCCGGTTGAAGGGCGGCCGCTCTACCACTGAGCCACTGCTGCCACATGGATAAGCACAGGGTTTTTCAATATTGTGTTTATATTAGGTGTATATTGTACTTTGCTAAAACTGCTGTAAATAGTCTTGCAGTTGGCTTTTTGTTGCCTAAAGTAATTTAATGCAACAGTCAGCACGTCCTATCAGCTAACACTCTGTAGTTACTATCACCATTTACTGTTTCTACATGTAGTTTTCTTTATTCAACACTCTAGATAAGGGCAGTTTATCTGATAAAACACATTACAAACATATTTAGGTGACTTTCTGTTGGGCATAAGACAGTATCCGAAGAGTATTTACATTTTTGTGCCATTGCAATACTACATTTTGTAACCTAACCCAATAAATCCAACAACACTTTGTATTCCTTGCTGTCCTTTTTATTTATTTGTGCTGTAGTTGTCTGGTGACATTTCTTACAGACAGTAAAGGTATCGTGACATTTTCAAATCTCCTTGAGGGTTTGTCTTCATTATTCCCCTCACTGCAAACGCTCCAGTCTTGCCTCTTTCCAACCAGGCGCACTCTTCTCAAATTTCATTCTGAGCAGACCTTACGAGTCCTCCTTAAAACTGTGGGAGCTTTTACTTTGAAGCGCGCTGATTCCCAGACGCTGCAGCAAAGCGCCCGGCTCCCAGGAAAAAAAAAGCACAATTCTTTCACAGAAAAGAAGCAAACAAAGACAAAATACCTGGTTTACTAACTTCTAGGATGATTGGAGTAACCGTGGAGGGATATTAAAGCAACAGTTGAAGCGAGGATGCAACTTGTATCTAAAGTTAGTGGACATCCACGGCTTGAACGCACCTTAAATGACAGATTCCACGTGTTTTAAATGGGATGAACACGTCCAAGGACAAAAAACATGGTAAGATCTTTCATCATGTCGTTTTTGTTAGCATGCAGAAGTTGAAAGGGGTCATGAAAAGTTTTGGGGCAGAGAGCAAAGCGCTGAGAAAGCACATCCAGGACGCGCACATGACACTCGTGAGTTACGACTGCAGCGCTGGAGGTTAAAGGAATTTGTCAAAAGCACAATGTGGGCTAATAAATACACTCCATATTTCATTTCAGGGCTAGAGTTTTCACACATTGGCCCATATATCATAGTTGCACACATCCAAAGACACAACAGAGGCTCAGTGGACGCACACCTGACAAAAGCGAATGCAGCTCTGGTAAAAATTCAACACGTCAAAGTGCAAACAATAACAAGCAAAGATTTCAAATTTTCTCTACTCTGTCTTCTTTTAGTGCCGTTTTGTTCAAGCACATCTTGTTTTTACCACTTTGTTGTAGTTGGAACCCTGTAGGCTGTCATAAACGTCCAGGTCTTTTAACAAAGTAGGCCTACCTTACTCTCCACACTGACACACTATAGGCCACTGCCAATTACAAAGCCTGTAACTGCATCTCTATGTCTATATACACAAAGAACTGTTGTGGAAAGTATATCTTAGTGACAAAAGTAATGAGTGGTGTCCTGCCAAATTACTATTTATCACGATACAGTCAAGAAATTACATTGCAACTCAGTTTGAGAGATGACTTTGTTCCTATAACACAAGCTCTGAAAGCATTTTGGCAAAGTAGGTTAAGCCCAATGCAGTACCTTTCAATGGATTAAGGGGCATTAACAACCTTAAAAGTATAGCTTCTTGTACTTTTTGCCTCAAATGGTGAAGAAAACATCATTTTAGAACTAGAGCCCTTTAAGACTACAAGTTCGACCTGATGATCATAATAAATGTGGAATACAACTGCTTTAAAGCTACATACTAGACTTTTGGAGATATATTTGCTCAGGGGACTGCTGTATCCATGTGTCCATAGTAATTCAGTGGCAAACATATCAGAAATGACAGCAGAGCAGTTACAGTATAGCGTTTATATCGTTTGCTAAATGACTATCTCAGAGAACAGTAGGTCAAAGTAATTACATTGTAGTTAGTTCAAGACACTGTGCCATTTTCGGAGAATAAATTGTTATGCATTCAGGATAGGAGTCTGTTATTGTGAGTGTGTCTATGATAAGTTTCCTATTTGTCTCACTTGGTCAGATAAAAAACTCCATGTGTGATTCTGACAGAAGCATTTAAACACTGCACCAAGCATTAAAAGTAACACTACCCTCTGTTGACTGCTGGTCTGGATAAAGCTGAGCGTAGGCAAAGTTACTCAAATGCACAAAGCAAACTTTCCCTGAATGTACTTGTCCCACAAAACTGGCATTTTTTGTTTCTTTGACCCAATACTTAAAAATAGTCCTTATTTGGGTGTTCTGTTTGCACAGGGATAAGGTCGACTGGCTTTCCCAAACAGTGCTTTCCTATCTAGTGCCGGGTGATGATCAGGCTTTCATGCCAAAGTCTCACATTTCAAATTGGTTCCATGTGTAGCGCAGACGGGCTCCTGGTCTGGGATGCCACAAGGAAACTGAGAGAAAAACTCTTCTCAATAACCACTGGCATTCTTTAAGAAAAAGTCATTCATTTTAAACAATTGTGAGTTGTCAAGCTTTGTGAGTTAAAAGCATCCTTTGATCCTTTTCCTTTTGTGACTTTTTTTTTTGTTTTATATGTCGACATATTCTTTTGACCACAATGACAAAATGAATGTTTTGAATTTTGAACTCGAGAGTGCTGTGGTTTCTAGCTACAGCCTGAGTCACTGGGACACAGTGGTTTAACATCTCTTTTACTTTACTTCAGCTCCATCAGAGCAACCTAAACACAGACACATGCTTAGAGAGCTTTATTTATTATGGATGCTATGGTTGCAGACACACTGCTTTGTTTAAATTTGCCATGCAATTGTAAATTTCAGGAAGCGTTAGTCTGTATACTCGTGTTATACAGTAATTAACAACTTGCTGGAGGCAGGACAATAGCTCAGGGAAACAGAGCAAGATGTAAGCATATGCAGAGCTTTTGAATGTCTTTTTGTTTGGGCTGAGGCTAGAAGTGATGTCACAGTGGCGCAGGGGAAGGCAAACCTTTTGGCTCGAGCGCCACATTATGTTTTAAAGTGTGACTTCTGTCATTTTATCTTATTCAAATAACTCTCTAATGCTCTATAGCCGTCCCCAAACTTTCACCAAACCTTTATCAAAATGAATCTCTCAATGAGTTGGTCTAAGACTGGTCTGGTGGTGTTATAACTGCGTCCTGATATGTCTTCTAATGTATCACAAAGTGGATTGGTCTTGACTTGGTCTGTTTTAATCCCTAAAAGTAGTCATGTTCTAAGTATCCTCTGTTCAAAAATGCAGTCCATAACAAGATTACGCTTATTGATTCTGAACTGACAAAACTCCATACTTCTTCATATTTATTTAAGTATGTAGAGCCTTTAGCCGGAGCAGATGTGTGGAACATCTGACAACCATCTATCCACAGAGTAATAATTACGGAGCATATGAGAGCTGTTTGATGACACAGGTGTTAGGTGTGACTGTGTCGAGAGCATCTGGTCACTCGATAGGATTTAGAGAAGAAGCCATAAGCACAAGAAAAACACCATAGATTAAAAAGTAACACATATCCTAATAAGTGTGACTAAGGTAGTATGTGCATTATGTGGACGTCTACTTATGTTACATCTACAAGCCTCACATCAAAACATCATAATGATACTTTTCACTGTCAGCAGAACCATTTCTCTCTATTAACAATCCTCCAACAGTTAATCATAAGTCAACATTGGCCTTTTGAACTGCATATAAAGTCCAAGAAAGTGTGCTTAATCCTAGGAACATAACTTTACTCTGTTTTTGGCAGAGACTGGAGCTGGCAGTTAATGCTCTGGCTCCTCTCAATGAACGCAGCCCATAAAGTTTTAGACATTGCTTTTTTTTATATAATGACATGCCAGAAGTTGTGATATATGTAGTTATCAATGCACTATACTTGAAAAAGTGTAAATGGGACCAGTACCACCTGGTTTTTAGAAATGAGGTAATGTTACTAAATACTGTATTGTAAAAGTGCAACAGCAAGAGGACTAGGGGCTAAACTATAGGGCACTGCTGTGTTTTTATAATGTAGATCCCCTTTCATATCCCCAAAAAAATATTAAATACCAAAAATGAATATGTGTAACATGTCTAATGTGTCAACAAACATAAAACTATTGAGGAGCTACACTTAAAGGTAAAGTGTGTAGCCCTTTAATGTTATCGGGTTGAGGCTTTCCTCACTTCCTGCTTTTGACTACAGGAGCCCAGAAGTGACATTTGGTTGTGTCTGGAAGAATTTGGTCTGTTGATGAATTTAATTATTTTGTGAGCTTATCTATGTTGTTCATAAATCTCCTTTACGACAGATAGGAAATGGGATAAAGAAAGGTAGTGCGTTGATTAGATATGATTTTACAATATTGAAGACATTTCTACTGAGGCCTTGAGGTGAATGATCAAAATTGTTTTTGAAAGAAAAATAAAAGCTTTTTTTTTAAATGTGGCCTAAAAATAATAATAATTATTATTATTTGCATTAGCACAATAGCTTAAGGCTTTTAAAACTGAGGCCCGTTTAGTTTCAGGTGTATGTTTTTTTTTTGTTTTTAGATTATCTTAAATTTAAATTGCTGAATGTTTTTTTTATTTTCATGTGTCTCATCCATTATTGGGGAATGTATTTTATTTTTATTTTATTTTTTTTTTTTTTTTAGGATTTAAGAAATATTAAGACATGGCATTAATTTTTCTTGTAATCTTAAATTTGAGAGATGGGTTTCTTTTTTTTTTTTAAAATACCTTTCTCCTTTTCTTTTTATAGTGGTCAAAAAGTATTTTGATGATACACCTCAGGGCCACCGTACATTTCTGACTTTACATAATGCGCCTTAACCAAACTTAACTTACCCTTTGCCCCATCTATTTAGCCACTTTGTGATCTCTTCTTCCCTTTGCTTCTAGTATGTCTTGTCCACTATACGGCACAAACCAAGTTTAACGCAGGCTTGATTAGCATGAGTAGATTGTTTATTAGCACCAGATGCATCCCTCTCATCAGCTTGATATCTTTGTGTGTCCAGATTGAGCTTCTATATTTAACTCCGGTCTGAAACGCGTCCAACCCCTCGCTCTGTCCAAATTCCAATCATGTCTCTATCCTAAACTCCGCAGCCTATTTTCAACACGCTCATTAAGATTTGACTGTGTATGCTAAAACAACTCAAAATCAAACTGCATATTTGCTCATTTACCCAATTTGGAAATGTGAGTTAATTCCATCAATGAGTGTCAAATAAACCACCCACTCCAAATGTTTAAGCAGGATGACTCACTCGGGCGTTTCATTGGGGGAATTAAAGCCGTGTAGAAGCTCATATCTGCAGGCCTTAAGGCTTAGTTGACGTGTTTACAACGTAGGAGCTAGTAAACCTGAGAGAGGCGTCTGGTTAAAGTGCATCCACAAACACAAACATCATGCTAATGCTGCGGTGACGTCTCCTTGTGTCTGGAGCTGTAAGAATCCTGCTTGACCAACTTCTTTACATAATTCATTGAAGAGATATGTTTTGTTCATCTGTCCTTTCTAGCATCTGTCACTCATCCCACTGAGGGTGAGGCTAAATAAAGTGGCTTGCTGTGTTATTTGTATTTCAGGGGAAAAAAAGAAGTGGGTGGTTAATGTGAAAGACAGAAGTTTGGAGAAAGGTAATGAACCCAATGACACATAAAAGCTAGAATTAACATCTGTGGGCTTTACAGACATTTGTTCAGTCTTTTCTTATTGGTCGGCAGTACAACCTTTTGAAAGCAATGGCTCAAGAAACGTAAAGTCTTCAATGTGTTAGTTAATGTTTTTGAAGTTGTAGTTCTTTTCGTGTATGAGCTTTAGATGAGTTGCAGTAATGAGTGCGTTTTTAACACCGTACAAAGTGCGACCTGCACAAATACCTTTTATATTTTGATGTTTTCTTTTGAACAGCACATGGCAGCTGTTTTTTTTTTTTTTTTTTAACTATTCTCCCGCTTGGGTAATAGCGTAACATTGGAACGAAAGGTTTGTCCATAGTTTTTCTAAAATAAAGGTTGCTTTGCTGTGAAATATTTTGCCGTTAGTTCTGTATTTGTAAAAGCAGCTCAATGAGAAACATGTTGATAGATAACTTCTTCCCTACAATAGCTAATTGTCAACACATCCCATAATTGTGCCAGTGACAACACACTCTTAAAAGAACTAACAAGGGTTCTTAATCTACAATCAGTTAAAGTGTGTGTGAGATAGATACAATAAGATTAGATGGAACAGACAGAAGACATTACAATGCAAGGAACGAATCCACAAAATTTACTTAAAGTCAATCTGGGGCTATCTTTTCCACTCCATTTTCATCGATATTAAGACTAATATTTGCAGAATCAATTTTCATAATATCGTCCCTATCGTAGACAGTTTATCAGAAATGAAATCATAGCAGGTGGCACCATTTCCTATTTACATTCATTTATTTCTTACTGTTTTTATTATTGACAGTTTCTTATTCCGTTCCTCCTTTGTACCAAAATATGGACTAATTCTCACCAACTTTATATGGACATTGAAGTAGTTTTGTGTTTAAAAAAAAAAATAGTTGTTGGCCTCATTTGCAGGTGTCCACTTTTTCCCAACTATCCTCAGTAGGGAATAGATTAGCTCCAAAAGTATTTAGTAGAACCACATTTACAAAACACTGAACTGGGTGCGCAGTAGCTCCTGTAACTAGAAGGCTGGTGGTTTGATTCCCGATTTCACCATATCGTTGTTGTGTCCTTGGGCAAGACACTTGACCCACCTTGCCTCCAGTGGTGTTCCAGCTGTGACACTGGTGTGTGTTTGGTCGAGTTGGAGCAGCTGTAGTCACAGAAATGGCTGCCACCACCAGTGTGTGACTGTGGAGTGAATGGATAATGGATAATAATGGATTCATTCACACTCAAAAAAATATATGTATAACAATGGCTTTACAAAATCCCAGTCTAAAATACTTGTCTCTCTGCTCTTTACAGGACACTGCTAAATATTCACATGTGGTTAGGAGCAATTAAAAAGATCTGAACTATCAATGTGAAACAAATAGAGTTTGCATGAGCTGTGTGTTTTCTTGCCCAAACAGACTCCTGCAGCTTGTGTTTTTTTTTTTTTGTAAAACTGCCACGTTTCTCTCTCCACGCTGTGAAACTGACATCTGTCGTGGCTGTACCTGCAGGTGGCTGAACCACAGTAACATAGTGAGAAATGATAAAACCAGATGGAGAGTGGACACGGGGGAGATAGTAGGAAGAACTGTGAAGACGTGTGATAAAAGCAGAAGGCAGTGCTCTCGCAGCAAGCCACTGTATCACCTGATAAAATATTTACATCACCATATTGTGCAAAGGAGGTACATTTGAGCTTTGAACTGACAAACCCATTCAGTCCTCTGTACTCTTACGTGTTGATTTGTGGACTGATAAAATAACAACTTTCTTTACATCTCGAGTAATTCAGGCTGTGTTTGAATAGTTTTTTTCATTTAGTAAGTCTATAATAAGGTGCAATTCATAAACCATGTCAAGACTTTTATTCTGGGCATCAGAAATATGTTAAATCAGATTATGTTATTCATGTTTGCAATCATCACTGTCCACAAACCAGTCAAACACAAAAGTCTGGTATAATGAGTGCTCTGTAACAAAGTAGATACAGAAAACATGAAAGAAAAAAAGCCTTACACATCCACCGAGTGACTAAGTTTATTTGAGGGTCGGTGCAGTTCTCAGCCAAGAGACAAAACAACATCTACAAACATGGCAACAGCTTTCATTAATTCAATCATTCACAAACATTGCATTTACTGTGTATTGTGTTGAGCACAACATGGGACAATAAATAGTGTGTCCCTAAAATACTGAAAAACTGCTGCGACTCTCTAAGTTTTAAGTTAAAAAGTCTGGAATAAGCCAGAAACAATAGTCTTTATTCCAGCTGTATACCTCCAGATTCTAATTAATGGCGATGCATCTAAGTTTTGAGGGTTTGTTACATCTTAAACAGAAATGCAAGCTTCTTTCAAAGTTACCACTCAGTAAAAATATGCCTGTTGTATCCTCTGTTCTCACAACTAGTGGAAAGGTGCCCTATTCATCTTTAAGTTCTCTTTCCACCCATTCCTCCCTGTTGTACCTGGCATTGACAGGGCCACATCATTCAAAGCCCCTTAACAGAAAGATTCATGTCAAAGTAAACTCTGTGATTGTTTAAAAGGCTGCTGACACATTTATTACATGTGGTAGCTCTGATTACACTTCCTCATATTAGTGGTTATATGTCAGCTGCCAATAGACGCTTCCCTCAGCTCATCAAACACCACAAACCCAAACATATTTACTTTTCCGATCCAGATTTTCAGTTTGCTTTTGGCTCACAGAAGTAAATTTAATTTGGCCACGGCCCAGATTCACTCACTTGCGTGTTTGTCAGCAGCAAAAACAAGATTGCAAAATGTCAGCCTCGGTTATCTTCTGGCTCCTACTTCCTTTTTACAAATGTCCGCTGTCATCCTCTTCAGAGAGAGGAATGTGGAAACGTGGACGGAGTTGGCCATGTGCTCGCTCCCATTGCAGCCATATGGACAGAGAGTTTTAGTGCCATGGTGTAATTGCTTTCAGACTGTGATTTGATGTCTGGGCTATTTTCTGCTAACAGCATTGGGGAACATAAAGCACTGTCTACTTTATTCTTTTGCCAAAGGAAAAAAATTGAGGTGCACTCAGTCACAACAAAGCTTTTTAACAAAGGCCTTTTCATTTCAAGGTGAGATTGGTTTGGCATTCAGAACAGAAAGATGTTTTGGGGCTGCCTGCGGTACATATTTTGTTATGAGGCACCTTTTAGGAAATGGGAAACAGTGAAGGGCAAAGGAAATTGATTCAGATGGAGCTTATTTTTGTTTAGAAAGAACTTAATGGAATTTCCCAGAACATTAAATGACTCTACACTCTCAGGACGAAATGTGTTTTTATCCAACCTGAACAAACACACACTAAACATTTTGTCTATAATTTAACCTTTAAAACAACACCTTGCTGTTTATGGGGTGGTGCCTCTGCTGGCAGCAAGAGGAAGTGCACAAAGTAAGGTGAGAAAATCCCAGGTCTACAGTTGTCTTAGTGGCTTAAAGTGTATCCATCCATTACTCTTGTTGGACCAGTCTTTCAGACTGAAAATACCTCTGGTTTTGACTCGAGGCTCGTTCCTTTTAAGCCTTAAGTGCACCCCAAACTGAGCTCAGGCTTTCATTTGGTTCTGTTCTCTAGTGACATTTCAAAAGGCACATTAAGTAATCTTTTGCCTTCATCTGAGTCTAATGGCAGCTATTAGGAACGAGGAGCGGGGCTGTTAGACGGCGATGACATTCAGGGCAAACCAGAGAGCAGCGCGTAACATTTAGTCTGGGACATGAGTTTTATGTGCTCCAACATTAGCCAAAGTGTGAATGTGATTAAAGCTAGACCTGATTTTTTTTGGAGAGAAGGGAAAAATGTTGATGAAAGAGGTTAGTTTTGTTATGTATACAGTTATAGAGTATTTTCCATTAAATTTGTTTTCTATTTGTATTATAGTCTACATCATTTAGTAAGTTCAATAAAGTTCCGTTGCACATTTATGTAAAAATAACTAGTTATTACATTCACATTTTACCACATTAACAGTGACTAATTGTCCCATTACCATCTAATGCATATGGAGTAAAGAGTTCCTAGTGTATGTATTGTACATTAAAATGATAAAAGGAAAACAAAAGTAGTAGTCAGTAAGAAACAGTTTTCAGAAAAAATCACAGTTTCTGCTGCAAACCAATATAAAACAGGTGAGTCCTGCCCTCGACAGTGACAGGACACCAGCTTCATCAGTGACATGTGACACGGAGAGCCACTGGTGCAAAGCATGTGACATTGGATAAAGTGGATAATGTTAACCCAGAAAAGACATGTTTAGTGGATATTTAGAAAAGGCAGGATAACAGACTGATAGCACCACACCCACAGGACTATAAATGAAGACACTTAATGTAAGACAGACACTTGTATAGACACTTGTCTATTAATATTTTTTTCTTTCTGTGCACCTAATAAATAGTCTGTTATTGGTAAGTAAAGGCAGTTTCAAGTAATAACTGCCAAAAATCTAAAACAAAACATCCTCTGTAACACCTTTAACTAGTAAGAGTTTGTGATATTGCAGTTTTGTGTTATCTTGCGTCTCGATTACTGTATATTCTCTGAGGTGGGGTACACCGTGGACAATGGCCAGTTTTTTTTTTTTTTTCAAATCAATTGTTTTAATTTGTCTTTTATTAGATTTCAATAGTAAGTTTTAACCATGTCTGAACTACTTAAACTTGTAAGAGTTTGTGATAATGCATTTTTGTGTTATCTTGTGTCTCAATAATATGATTTTGCCCAAAGTAGCAAAATTTAAGTTAATACATTATCAATGCCTGACAGAGTAATTTACATAATAATACACTTTTTCTTGTCCAAAACTTAAGGCTTCCAGGACAAACATTTCATTATTTTAAGGGTTGCTTTAAAAACGGAGGTAGCTAAACCCATTATAAACCACTCTGTCTCCATGGAGCATCTTATTTGTACATTTAACCTTCCTCTCAAGGGCGAGGTTTATCTGTTTTCTGACTGAATCCCTGTCAGATTTTCTTTTAGTAACCTGATCCATCGAAAGCAGTGAGCAAAGAAAGTTGCTGACTGTGGAACTGAACAGGAGAGCTCTCATTCCCTTCAACAGGAAAAGCAGTGTCCAGTTTCTTCTTCTACTTCGTATACATACACTGCACATATAGAAATCTCCAGAAGTACAGTCACACTGCACAGTGAAGGTCACGCTCTGCGTTTGTCCGTCTGCCTACACGCATCATTTCCTGCTCCACATTTATCTGTGTTTAGAGCTTATTGATTTTCATAACTTAAGCATTTCCACAACCCACTCATGCACTGCTCAGCCTTTGGCTCTTGCCCTTGGGCTAGTACAGTACATTCATCTACATTATTGCCCACAGCCTTCATTTCAGTCAACTTTTATTTATCATTCGGTTTATTTTTGTGGTTTCAGTTTTCATATTTCTCTCTGATGTGAGATGTCACTGTGGCTGTTCTTTTTCATGGTCCACTGCAGTGACGCCACGTGTCACCGCGCCATTGACGTGCTTTAAAACGATGACTGTTACTGGTACGTCATGATGCAATGTGAAATAAATGCAGTTTTGCATAATTCAAGGACAGTTTAATTCCATTAAAAATATACAATAACTCCAAATAAAAGCTGCTTATGTTACCTTGAAACAAGCAAAGACGTAAAGGCCAAATAAAACCTGGTAATAAGTTTTAACCCACTTAGATCATGGTCACTTGCCCATAATGTGAAATAAATATTAAATATAAACATCTTAATCTGCTATTCTGGCAGTGAACAATTCTAGTGCAGCCATCAGTTTTAAAGAGTCAGATGTGGAGCTGTGGTTACACATCTGTCAAACACTGCATTTAGCCAAACTATGGCATAATAACTTTAGTTTACCATAATTTCACACTGAACCTATAGATATTTCCTGATTTTTTTGTTGTCAATTGTCACTTTGTAAGTTGGGTCTTGTCATGTTTTTTAATAGACTAGTGACCATTAGTGCATTTTCTGGCGCCGATTCTTTTACAGACTCTGGATTATATAGTCGTGGGCGTCAATCGTTTACAAATGTGTATCCAAGTGGGAAGTTTGTAAGAAAAAAAAAAGTTTTTTAAAACAGGTAATTTTAGTGTATTTTGTAAAAAAAGGACTGGCAACAAGAAAGTTACATTTCTGTCCAGCTGAGGGTACTGTGTCAGTGATAAAGGCATGATTCTAATGATCTCATGTCAAAGAACCATTCAAATGATTTTTAAAATACATATTTGAGAAAAATACTATGTAGTATTCCCAGTACCAAACATCACAGGCAAGGCACAAGCCTTTTTTGAGAAAATATAATTCTGTCTAGGACTGCTCTGTATCATCCTTTGGCACTAAGCTTCTGTGTCAATAATGAAGTTATGTTACTCAAACGTTTCTTCCGTCCTATTTCCAACAAAAGCCCAAACCCACAACAACAGCAAAGCATTTCCTGTTTTTATCGTGTTTATCACAAAACTCTAGTACATCATTTTATTGTTCCAGAACCCTAGACCATTCTGGATACAGATATCATGGTTTAACAGAGTAACTAAATCAGAATCCAGGTGAGCATATGCCCACAAACACTGCATTTTATTAAACAGTCTAAAATACCAGTAATGATGAAATATTATTGTCTTATCATTAATATCATCTGTATTTTCTCATTTATTAAACCTGTTTAGTAAGAATGAATAGCTAACTTCAGCCCAAAACCTAGGTCTAAAAGTTGAATGTCTTCAGACACGCTGAGAGCTGATGTAACTCAGTGTCAGTGTCTGCAGCCCTGCAGCAAATCCGAGCAGACAGTGGCGTTCAGCGAAGCACAGTGAGAACAATGCAGAGCTCCACTCATGGTATTTTGTTTGTTCAAAGAAAAGGCGTCTGCAAGCACAAAAGAAGCTCTGCAGACTTTCTTCAGGCTATTGTCATGGAAATTAATCTATGTTTTGTCTGATTCCAGGATTAACAGTCAATCACAAAGTAAACAAAATATGGATTCTTTCATTTAGGGAAAAAAAACAAAACAAACAAATGTGTAAAGATTCAAACTAAAGAGACTCGTGTGATATTTTTTCTATCTTTTAAACAATGAGGCCCAAAACAATGACTGTATTTTCATCTGATTGTGTAATGATTTCTGAACTAAAGTAGATGTCATAATGTCTTGCCCTGTATTATGGTTTATTGTGATATGTACAGGCTTGTTGTCACTATTTCCAGTATTAATATTTCCAGATCTATTTAGTTTAACTCGAGAAGGTTTCTCTGTTTTTCTTCAGAGCTGTAGGAGCTGCTTTTAAAAATGAAACAGTATCAGGCAGATCTCTGGGACCTCTTACATTTTTCATCTTTCATGTGTTGTCATTATCCTTAGACTTAAGCTCAGGAGCAAATGGATGGAGCTGAATGCCTCTTCTGTCTCATACACCCCCCCGTCCCCTCATGTGGAATTGGACTCAAAGTCACGACTGCCTTCTTCTGTTGTTCCTATGATATACATGTATTTACTCCATTGTTTCAACACAAAAACAGAGCATGGGTTTATTTAGCTTAGCCTTGGATTAAAGAAGAAGTATTAGCAACTATATTTATTTAATTATTGTTATCAGGATTGTTGCATAACTACAGATGAGTATCGTCTGCACAACACTGATCGTTAACGTTTTGTAAATATATTACCTGAAGGGAAGCAAGTATAACGTAAAAAGTATGGGTCCAAGTGTCAAGCCCTGTGGTACACCATGGCTATCTATTGGGTTTGATAAAGAGTGTCCTTTTCCATTAACAAACTACTGCCTGTTGCTGTTGTCAGCCTTTTCACGTGTGTCTCTACTATTTTGTGTGTTTCCTTTATGTACTTTTCAAGGATAATATTTTAAAAGGAGTCTGACCATCCTGAGTCCCATCAGGCACTGCAGAGTTGGATGTTACACAGTGAAGCTGGGATGAGCCAGTAGCCCAGATCGGTCTAAAAGAACTATTAAAAGCCTGGATTATGTTTGAAATTTATGAGGTCAGGAGGTCTCTGTCTGTGCTTGCTTCAATTATTAGCAACCAAACACACACACAAAGCCACACAATCGCAGCTGGAGCAAAGAACATCTCTTCAGCTGCATCAAAGAGGTCTTACAGCGAGGGAATAATCAGAAATGCCAGCCTAATTTACTCTAAGAGACACTGTTTCACCTGAGAGAGGCACAGGCATCATGCTCGCTGTGATACATTAAACTGATGAGAGACAGAGACTGACTTTAACAGGTTCTAAATTTATTTGACCTAGTTATAACTGAATATCCTTGTGTTTTAGGTGTTTGAACTCAGACCTTTTACAGGTTTAAAGAGATTTAAGCCTGTTTTAACTGGATCCGAACAGTTTTGACACAACTGAATATGAACAGTTTTTAAGTGGTTATAACCAAGCTTAGAAGGGATATTAACAAGTTTTAAGTGGCTTTATAAATGTTAAGGTGGATTTGGATGAATTTGAATTGGTTTTGCTTGGATTGTAACTGGTTTTGATTTCTCTAAGCTTGTTAAAGATGAATGCACACAGACCTAACCAGTTCTAAATAAATTTGATTGGTTAATGGCTGGATCTCAAAGGGTTTTAGGTGGTTTAACTTGGACTTTTTGTAGGTTTAAATGGATTTAAGCGTATTTGGGCTGTTTTGGATTATGTATAATGGACTTTATTTGGTTTTGAGCAGATTTAAATTGACTATAACCAGACTTGATTAGTCCCATAGATGTATATCGTGAAGAAAGGATTTTTTTTTCAGTTTTATAATTGGCTTGTTCCAGCTAAACTCAACATATCTAAAACAGTTTGTTGTTCTAACGGCACAGGATACCATTTCGGATGGAAGGAATTACACTGGCACATCACCACTTTTTTTAAACATCTATGGGAACTAACCACTCAAAGATGCCTTAAGTCTAATATCATATGGCTGTGGAAGGTGTGTCTTTCAAATACCTTTTAAAATTTGACTTACGTTGTTACGGTGAATGGATACAGTTACTGAGATTAAGAACAGCACTTTAATGCCTTTGCCAAGTTCAACAACAGCGGGCCTTTTTGTGAATTCATGCTGTTGGGAAGTGTAATAAGTGCAGACAGTGCTGACCTTTAAAGGAAACACAACATTTTATACTATTATAGTGTTTTAACCTGTTTTATTCAATTAGGATGTGTACACATAGGCATTTTCTCTTTCACCGATTGAGAATATAACAATAACAGCTTTGCTCCAAAGGTCACTCAGCTCAACAGTAATTAGTACGTGACAGTGGACTCTGTGCCACTCATTTTATCTGGGCTTTTAATAAATTCTGCTCCGGCTTCATGCAGACACTGTGGCTGAGCTCATTTGGGATTCATGCAACTGGCACAAGAGCCAGTGTTTAGCTAAAGTGGGTGCTTTGAGCTAAACTGTACCTACTGCTAACATCAGTGACAATGCTTGCACGTTGATGGTGAGCCTGTAATGATTGTTATAAACTAGAAGCACTACCTTCACACTAAAGACCAGAGGGCTGTGGATCGTGACTCTTTTCTGTGCTAGTTTAAAATTCTGATGGAGGATAATTGGTAAAAACTGTTATTTATCATAAAATGTTTATGTTTAATGTAGTTTTTTAGAATGTTTCAGGGGATGTTGTCTAGTGCAGTCTGTTAAGTCATTTGAGCCGGCTTTTGAGGCGTTGCGATATTGGGCTATACAAAAATAAATGTCTTGTCTTGATGTAACAGTTGGAAATTGGACTGTTCATTCTAAATTATCACATGGTCTTTTCTGTTAAAATTGGATAAAAAAAAATGCTGTCTTCTTAGTTATCTTTATTTTAAAGATTTTTAAATCAAGGCCATAGGAAAACAGATGAAAAATAGCTTTCTGACTCCTGTAATTTAAAAAAAAATAATAATTAGATTGTCCTCCTTCAAATAATCTAATCTGTGCTGCATTGCTCATTGGTCAGAATGTTAAACATGAAAAAACAAACTAGCAAACCCCTGAAGGGAGCAGCTAAGAGGAGAAAACTGTATTTACTGCTGCCTTTTGACAGTATTTCAGCACAAACATTACAGCCTTTTTTAAGTGTGCACCTGTAAGCGTGCAGCCACTCGCCTGTAGCCTTCAGCTGGGAGAAAGGTATTAAGCAGAAAAGCGTGACGGGCCATCAGATAGTCGAGACACCTGGCCCGTCGGAGCAGGCGGGGGTTATTAGGGGAAGGGGAAGTGTGTACGGAGGGGGCTCGCTGCAGGCTTTGGACTGTTGTCAGAGCTGCACAGAGAAAAGAGTGGAGCCAGACTAAAAGGGAGGAACGCAGACACAAATAAGCTGTCAGCGCGAGGGAGAAGTCGGAGAGATAACAAGTGGGAAATATCTTTAGCTTGCCAGTAATCGTGTCATTTTTCTTTTTGAGAGAAGGGAGGAAATGATACAATAACTTACACTGTAACATAAACCCTTTCAAGAAAATATGATCCCAATCGTGACAGAAAGACTGTGTGCAGATGTGGGCTTAGCTCTGTGGACATATTTTTGTACTTTTTCTGTATTTTTTAGGACATTGAGGCGGTTTGGGGAATTATAATTATAAATAAACCACTTAGTTCTTAATTAAAACCATTTTCTTTTTAACAGCACTTTACAAAAGCTTGTGTAGTGACATCAAAATGACCTATTACAACTTAAAAAAAAGAACTTTGTGTCATACAGTATAGAGAAAGTTAAACCATATTTCTGATGCTATACAAACTCCCTTTGGAGCAAACCATTGTATTTCTGTTTTAGTTTATTTCTATATTTTATATGATAAAATACATTCTTGCTGTTAAAAGAAAGTTTTCAGATGACATTGGTTTCTTACTAAGGCTAACTTGGACCGCTGAAGCCTGGCCAGCCATACCCATACAATTGTCTTGTGAAATTGGGCTGGAATCTTTTTCCTTCACAACCATTTCTCCATTGTAGAAATCCTGTTGAGTCAATCAAAATTATTTTAATATTAGGTTCTATTCAGTGCATCGTTTCTTTGATTAGATGTAGTGTATCTAAGAGTTTTGTTCTGTGTACACTAAAATTGTTTCCTGGAAATCCAGCTCAAATCCACAGAGACAAATTCTTTGATGGGCAATTAATGTATGGCTGTCCAGACTTGCTAACCCTGTTAAATTGAAGATATCTTATCTAATGAAATGCCAATGTTGTACTTGACGCTCTGCAATTTTAGCCTTTGTTTATTTTTAAAAGCTTCTTCATCTTGTTTTTTGATTGTGGCTCGACTGAATGTTCTACTAAAGCCTTGTAGTAATCTGGACCCTGTTGTTTCATAGTCAGTTCTTGTTCTTGATTTTGGTAGTTTCTAGTGAGTTAGCCTGTGTTAAAGACATTAAGCAGAGTGAGCTTGACTAAGACCTGAATCTCACTTAATTTATCGAAGGATTGTTGTGTCCTTAAAAAAGTGGATTATTCCTAATTTCCCTCAAAAAATATGGTAAAAGCTTTACTACTCAGTCCACAAAACCGTTTATGTCAGCTGTCTCAAATTAAACCACAAATCCTTTCTCAGGCTGCATTTATGTGAGGTGGTGTTACAAGGTTTTCTTTCCAAGTATTTACTCAAAGCAGCTCAGAAAAACAACCTGAAGCAGAGCTAGAAACGTCATTCAAAACCTGCCGTAGACAGTGGAGTGCTTTAGCTCCAACAGTGAGTGCCGCTCGCTATGCTGAACTTTGACCTTTTCCAGTCAGTGTGTGTTGTTGTACGGAGGTGTTGAAGGCACCCTCATGTCGACACATTCACACTCGCTGGAAGCATCACGGACGCTAATCAGCAACGTAAAGCTAAGGCGAACGGGAGAGCAGTGTGAGATGAGCAGTAAAGAAGTGGTGTAGAGACTGAGGCGTTGAGACTTGAATGTGCAGCGCGTTTTCACGATAATCAGCGGAGAACTCATGTCTGGGACGAGACTCAAATAGGCTCAGCTCTACATAGTTTAGTGTTAGATCAGTCTGAAATGACATAATGTCTTGTTAATCTTTGTTGGGTGGGACTTCACAATAACACAGTGACAGATCACTTTTGGCATAAGTTAAGACACATACAGAGTAGCTTAGATCAACTTTAGCTTTAGTAAAGTGCCTCATAATGGGTTTTTACATATGCAGCTCACGCCTAACCAAAACTTTCCCGACTATAAAAGCTAGGCCTTAGCAGCATTCTTTTTTTATACATGTAAAGTTTGAAACACTTCTCATTGAACAGACCATTAAAAACCACCTACTAAACACTGATTTAGTTTCAGTTCATTCACAAATGTGGGTCTTAAGTCCAGATTTTTACACTTTATTGTTTTATCCAATAATGTCAGGTCTGAGGAGCCTTGGTCCAAAAAAGGTTGTCTTGAGCTAAACTAAATTCAGGGTTTCGTCAATTATAAAGTAAAAAGATTTTTTACCCTAGGGTAAAGTAAAAGGTTAGAGTAGATTCTTAACAGGATTGGGCTTAAGGTAACTTTATGGGGCACCAGTAAACAAATAAAAATTAAAAAAGAAGCCATATATAAGCTTAAACCTGAGTTTAGGGTCAGTTTGTAGACAGACAGGGATCAAAAAATTAAAGTGAAACAACCACACCAAGCATAGTCTTAGAGAAGTAAGGATGTTTATTGACCAAAAAGGATTTTTAAGGGCCAAGAAACACGAGGTCCAGGCAACAGCGTTCGGTTTTGCCGAGGACGGACCTTGAAAGCGTTGTTTCCTCTTTGTCAAGAAAGTTGGTACTGTGCGGTCTTGGACAGCTTTTGATAGGATTTGTTCTGAATATCTCTGTCCAAAGCTGAGCTGCTGCTTGCAGTGGGTCAGAGGTCAGAGCATACCCGGCCTGTGAGGAAGCCCGCTTACTGTCTGTGTCTTTACACAGACAGTCGCTTGTCACTCCACAGAACCATCTGGGAGGGCTCCCGTTAAAAGCGTTTGAAAAAGAGCAGGTATTTTAAATGAATACCTAGTTGGTTGGATCTATCAACCACAGTTTACCCAATCAGAGCCCCACCATGTCGTAAAGGTAAACTGGTCACATCTTGAAACTTAAAACATGCCCAGATCTGACAGTGCTGCCTCATCATTGGACACAATGAGCCGGTAAAGCAAGGGTTTGGACCTTGAAAACTTAGCTTGGTGCAGATCAAATTTGTAAACTCACAAATCTCGCGAGAAGCACAAGGTTCCTGGTAACAAAACAACATTTTTCACTTAGATAGTTAACTACAGTGTTCTACATTGTTTAGAATTAAATGGATTGGCCTTTTTTAAGAATGCTACAGACATCCCCCGCTACATTAGGGTGAAAACTGTAAACAAAATGTTAATGGTAATGCTAATTACCGCTAGTGATTGTAAATACAAGAAAAAAAATGAAGGCAACATACAGGTTATTACTGCTGCTCCAGTAAACCATTGAGTTGAAAAAGTTCTTGGCTATTGCTTCTTTTTTTGTGAATTATCATGAGTGAATGCATAATTTATTTACTATGCAATGGGAAGACATTTGTTGTTAGATGCTGTTTATATGGCCCCTAAAATTCTAACATTCGGATATAAAAGCATGTCTGTAGCAACCTGTTTTGGTCTCAAATAAAGGAAGATAAGTCTAACTAAGTAAAAGCAGACAACTGTAAGCCTTGGTAAGAATCTTGGTTCAGATTGAATATTTGAAAATGCTGTTAAAAGTCTTTGTTGAACAGTCGTAACTGGTTTAGTCTCACACAGAACACATGGCCTCACCTTTGAACCCCTGCTGTTTAAGCACACGTGTATGTATGTGTACGCTGACATTACCAGCTCTCGACTCTGTTTCAGGGCATACCAGCACTGGGATGAATAATGGCATCCCTTCACAGGTGGAGGGATATCGGAGAGCTGCTCGGAGGTCCAAAACATTCCTTTCAATCTGCGTTCACTCAAATGGACGAGAGGAAAAGGAGCAGTGAGGGGCAGAGTGGAGAGTCTGCCGTTATATAGGTCAACCAGAGCAGAAAAAAAAAACACTTGCTTTTACTTATTGGTGAGGATCTGAAAGTAGGCCAGTTAAATGGGCTCTTCACTCGGTAGCTACTCTGCCTGGGCATCAGTCCAGTTTAGGGAATAAAATGCTTCAGTCTGGAAACTTAAGAACCGTTTCCAATCGTTATGTTGCATTTGCAGCAAAAAAGACACCATGGCAAGAAAACATTCTCTGACTCTAGCATTTAGTCAGGCAGTGCTAATGGATGCTTTCACAAAGTTTTAGTCCATCTGAAAATATGTCTAAAAATGACTAGGTTTTTCAGAAAGTGAGTTTACACAGCAATGGTACATGTGCCTTTTCTCTGGAGACCATTTTTCAAACATACGTTTTGGCTTTTAAACCAAGAATGAAAATATAAATAAAAATAAAAAAGTAATTTTTGCGACGACCTTCCCAGTGCCCCAAGGAGCTTTGTGAATGTTGTGTTTTCAACCAAATACATGAACAATAAGAAGAAAATAACTAAATTATATGATGTTTTTGTGCTTCTCTGTAGATAACACTGTAAATAAAATCCGTATTGAGTTTATTAACCCTGCCTTGGAAAATGCTAGATCTAAATAATATACATTTTTGCTTCGTCTTCTTTGTGTATTATCAATGTAGTGTTTTATATTACTTCTTAGACGTCTCTGCCTTTTATCTCAAGCCTCGCCAGTTTTTCATCGACTCATTTCTGTCACACACAGTACATTTTGTTATGCAGCTCCCTTTCAAACCCCACAATAAACCTTTTGAAATGATTTGGGTGTCTATATAGTGGCAGTTGTGTTGCTTCTGTTGAAAGGCTTGAAAAGGAAAAAGGGAGGAATAATATGGCAGGTACTGTATACAGCCCGACTTTGCTGTAAATAAAAATGCCAGCTGTAGCAAAATCACTTTATAGTGCCTTCATTGAGCGCACCATAAAGCCGTAGCAGGGCAGTGACAGCGTATTGTGTAAAATATGGCTTCCCTCTCACTGAGTACAGCACACAGAAGGCAGCACTGAATTATGGGAGTGTCACAGTGGTATTGGTCTCAGCTGGATAAGTCCAATTCTGCTGTGAGCCACTGGAAACAGAGGCTGACACACACTTTATTCTGCCGCATTCATAGTCAGATATTCGCAGCATAAACAGGTTACTTTACTTGGACTGAAATCTTTTCTTGTTCACATTTTGTTCAATGCATTTTCACAAAATTACGGAACCACAGAAGTATTTTTGATTCCCTGGAAAAGAAGGTAGAGGCTTGGAAGGAATGAACAGGCAAGTTATAGATGTATATTGATGGCTCCCTGGATGCTGGCACAATACCGCATGCCCATGTTACACAACTGGAAAAATAGCATTAACTTGAATGTACTTCGGTGAGTTCTGGTGAATGTGTTTTCCAAAGAACGGGAATTAACAGAGCGAAAAAGACAGTCAATAACATCATCATAGGGAGAACTAATTAAAATCACCCCTGGGCAGTTGTCACAAAAGGAGAGTTTGGATCTTGAGACCAGTGTCAGCCATCTTGATTTTATTTGATTTTTTTATGTCTAGTGCCTATACATCCTACATACATCTCCTGTGCCATTGCACCAGAGCCTAAAGGGGTTTGCTTTGTTTGTGGGACTTATTATTGAACAAACAAACCATTTTCATTGATTTATCCTCAGTCGGACCCTTACAGACATTCACTAGAGGCAATTTAGATTAATTGATTTACCAATTAACTTCTACGTGCCGGTCTGTGGATGTGAGTATCAGGAGAGAACTCACAGAACTTGCATACTCCACAAAGAAAGGCTACTGTCAATAATTTTTTAGTTTTTTTCTGCAATGAAGAATATCTGTTGTTTTTGTGTCATTTTTAAACTGGTAAAAATAAGCAAAAAAAAAAAAAGCCTATTTATTGATTTTTGCATCTACAAAAATGAAGCTCATTCAAAGCTCAGAATCTAATACAGAGTCCCTTGGAAGCCCATTGGGAGGTATTCAGGTATTGTTGCTGTATCTTTTCTTGTGTCATTACCTTAGCTACATTAACATTACCCCACTGACACATACTGTGTATGGCCTCCAGCAGTTGAAGTAGTGTTACCACTACCATTTTAAAGCAATAGAGCTATAAATTACACCTTATATAAAAAAATAATAAAAAAAACACACACAAAGCATAGTTTTATAGAGTTTTATTAGTTACGTGAACAGCCCTGGAGTTGTTGTGGAGCAGTCTGTGTTCAATAAAATCACAGTCAGTTACCAATTACACTGTAAGAAACCCCCCACACACCAGAAATAATCTACAGATGGCTTCCCTGAAACTCAGAGTGTTTAGAAAATAAGCCCTAAATAACAAAAATAAAATAAACTTAGTATTTTGTGAAATTTGTAAAAGTAGAAATCAATGAGAAACAGGCTTCTGGCAGCATAAGGTTCTTCTCACTCGCCTCGTGGCTGTCAGTGGTCAAGTCTTTGGTTAAACTGGGCGCAGTTTTCAGTTTATGGTGCTTCCACATTATATAATTATGGTTTAAAGGCTTGGCTTTGCCTTATTTGTCTTGACTTTGTCTCTGTTTTGTTGCAGGCCTGGAGGGTGTGGTCTAAACTCTGCTGTGGTCACAAATGGCTCCTCCTCTTCTCACCACTCTTCCTCCTGTTTCTTACCATTTTTATAATGACTCTCACGCTACCTCTGCCTGTACCACATCCTGACGCAGACCGATGGCCGTCCCGCGCCCTGAGCTCCGCCCGGGAGTTTAAGACTAGACAGAGGATTGTGGCGGGCCTTCCCGCTACAGCTATTCGGCAACCACTCAGTCTAATCCTTCCCAAGAGCAGAGGCAGGACCTGGAAAAGCAATAATGGGAAGAAGACAACTTTAAGCTCAATGCCAGCTGCTGCCAATGACAAAAAACAACTAAAACTGAACCCTCATGTGGACAAAAATAAACATCGGAGCAAAATAGAGGTGCCAGGCTCTGTTAGGCAGCTCACCAATCATCACAGTCCACATATCCCACAGTTTACAGTCAACAGCAAAAAGCCAAAACCTAGAATTAAGCTGGGGGACCACAGCACAGAGACGTATATTAGTTTTGAAAGGAGTAAATCCACAGCAGGTCATGTCCCTTCAGCAGCAGATACAGGGATGACACAGGCAAAACAAAACAGCAGCCCTAGACGCACAAAGCCTACTGCAAAACCCAAAACAACAAAGGACAAATCAAATGATGTGAAAGGGCAAACTAAGAATTTAAAAAAGGACCATAATCAGTCCAAACTGAGGAAAAATGGCAGTCAGTGTTTGAGTTTTCCACAACAGGACTTCCCAGAGAGTAACCGCAGGAGCATCAGGGTTAGTCTAGATCTGAAGGAAGTTCCCTGGTTTAGTGAAGATGACGTCCAAAAGATGAAGCTGCTCGCTGAAGGGGAGCTGGTCAGCAAGGCCAGGGTGCCTGCTCATGGACAGGTGCTTCAGGTGGCACTGGAGCCTCCAGCACAACCACAGGTAAATGGTTGAACTGTTGCAAAAAAAAAAAGAAACATGGGTCATAGAATTAATTATATAATTGTGATGAATTCTGTATAAAGCAATCAGATTGATCAGAACATGATGACCCAAAACAGCCCGAGTGTCCCAGAGTGTTTTGTGGGAGTCACTTAATTTCATGCTTGTCCATTCCTCAAGCCTCAATCAAACCATTTGTAAAGCTTTGCTGTTTTATTATATTCTCCTTATTTATTCACTTCACCTTCCTGTGACAATGTGTCAGGTCCAATGAGTTCTGCAGAAACATTAGCGCAAAGCAATAAAAGAAATACTTAAATAGATTCATATAGTGTTTTTCAAAATTGACACACTTTACATAATTTGCTGTGCTTTGTGAATTTTAGCAAAATGTAATACCATAAGCTACATCAGTTCCTTAAGTCAAAAGTGTAATACGTTGGGTGTTTCTAATGACAGTTCACGTTATACTAAAAAGATGATATTGATTTTTATAATGTATTAAATAATAAGTTACTAATTTCCATTCCTGTAGCTTGAGGCAACTCATATTTTATGCATAAGTTCTAATAGAGTGTGTTCACGATTCTATCCATCACTGCTGCAGACGTCACCGAAGAGGCCCGAGGAGAGACCCACACGGTCCCACAGTGAGCACTGCGACCTGGGACAGTGCTCTTTGGTCAAACGCACAGACGACTGGTTCGAGGTGTTTGCGTTCCACTTAGACCGGGTCCTGGGGCTGAACCGGAGCCTGCCTACGGTGCTTCGAGCCTTTCACAGCAAGATCCTGCCTTATCGATTCATCCGTGGGGCCCCCAGACCCGTGGTGTGGTGGGACCCGTACATACAGCACCTGGACGACCACAATAATGACCAAAACTCTGTCCCGCTGAGTTATGTTCAGTATGAAAGGCTCCTGAAGGCTCGCTGTGGGAAAGAGACGGGCCTAAAGGAAGCACCGTGTGTTGGGGTCCATCATTCAGAGTGGGGCAAGCTGGCACTATTTGACTTCTTATTACAGGTAAGAACAACCCTATTCTGAGTAATTGGTACAGCATATGTATCATGTCCTTCTTTAGCACTTTATAGTTTAATGGAAAAAAATCTTGTATGACTGACGTTTTCTTTTTTGTTTAAATCTTTTGTGGAAGGACCTTTTGTGGCTTTGTCACGAGAGGCTAAGGCCAGAAAACTTACCTTTTTTCTGTGTCTACTGTGAACATAAATGGGATACAAGCCTAAAGACAAGCACAAACACAAACTCGGATCTCCAACATAAAAAATCCTGTAATGTACCCTGCCTCAACATATGTTTGGAGGACAAATGTTTCCTTACCCTGGTGGAGGGTCTGTGGAGTTGTTTCTAAAGCCTTTTGAAGGACCTGCTGTGATTTAGAGATGTTGTTTGCTTCTTTTAAGGAGTCTCATTGTTAACACAAGCTTTGACAGTTTGAGAGAGTTGACCAATCAGAGCACACTGTCCCTTTGAGGTAGGGGCTTAGTACTTCTTCATAGTTTCTGATCATTAATCCATACATTTATGCAATCTTGACTATATAAATAAAAAAATTATTAAAAGTTGAATGGAATTTAATGTGGAAAATGTGGGATGTTTTATAATGTGGCTGTCTATATAGTTTTTATACATTCTGGGAAAAGTAGTAAGGTATAGTCCCGTCAACTTTCAAAGACAAAGAGACTTTACTCAGATGTGTTATATGTGCTGCTGTGACTTCCTCCTATAATCCAGACACTACACTGAACACACCACTAATTACATTGGAGGAAAAATAGATGCTTTCTCACTGCACCGAGCCTGGGTTGTTACATTCAACAGGAACAAGTGAGTAATTACTGTTATTTTCACCAAATGAACAAGAAAAAAGCCTTTTCAATGAATGTTTGAAAATGCTCAGTATGTATTTTTCTCCATTTCTCAGTTTTCCTTCGTGAGTGCTCAGACATTGATTTGTGCTCGACTGGAAACAGGTGCAAACGAGACCAAAGCATCAGGTTCATATTTTGCCCATCAAAGCACATAACATGAATGGTTATATAATCCTCTACTTTGATTTTGTTCAGTCAATGGGAAGAAAAGTTTCATCGACCAGAAAATTAAAAGAATTACTCACTTCTATTTTCAGACACATATACTCATGACCACAAAACTAAATGCAGTCACAAACATGGGCTTTAATCAAGCTTTAGTGGAAGTAAATATTCCTTCTAGGGTATTTTGTCTTGCTTGGATACTATTTTAAAGGCACCATGTTGTTGCTGTCTGTCTCACGTCATCTATGAGACCCTTCTTCTCATCGAGGTCTTCATAGTCCCAAAACTATGGTCAGACAAAGA
Organism: Neodontobutis hainanensis; assembly: GCA_024349245.1. Taxonomy (NCBI): domain Eukaryota; kingdom Metazoa; phylum Chordata; class Actinopteri; order Gobiiformes; family Odontobutidae; genus Neodontobutis; species Neodontobutis hainanensis. Next base: position 2,595,182 of record JALDNG010000004.1, on the reverse strand, counting down.
ATTTCATTTTCTAAGCGCCTCGAACAGCTTGTTAAATGTTGACCCAGACCTATTCCCACTGTGTTATGTGCTTCCATAACTGTTCATATACTCTGAAAAAGGAGGAGTGAAAGTAGAGTGACCAGATCATTACAAACCAAATGTGGTACAACAAGCCTGTTTCTGCGGGACGGCTTATTGAG
>JALDNG010000004.1:2475000-2592500 GCA_024349245.1 Neodontobutis hainanensis | reverse complement strand
GTTATATTGTACCCTGCCGGAGGACTGCAGATGTAAATTAATCTAATGCTAAATCTGGTACAATGCACCCAATGCTAACATTTATGTTCTACAACTTGCCACAATATATTTAGCCATCAGCCTAGAATTCATGTTTGTTTTTTACTGTTACTGTTTAATAAAACAAAAATAGCATAAAGGGATATTGGTCACAATGGAGTGTCACATAAAATCCTGCCTCGGGAGCCACATAGGCCAGAACCGGCACTGAACAAAGTTACCGGTGTTAATTGTTCACAACAAAGCAGTAGGTGAGCAAAAAGTAACTTCAACGACCCGATCAATCCCTCTTAAAATTGACTAGTCAAATGTGAACCTCCATTTACCTCACGTTGAAAACCACCGTTTTCCATTAATGACTAATACTACTATCCAGTGTCTTTTGAGAATAGGTTTGTAGTAAAGTGCATTTTTGTGTGTTCAAGCCATAGTGTGTCTCTGTCAGTTCAATTAATAATCCAATACTGCTCTGAGTCTAAATATTAATGCAACTGAACGTGCACATCTATAATTTTACATTTTGCTTAGAGTTCATTTATAAAGTGTCAGCTGCTAATGATTGCTCCACGGCTGTACTGTCGCAGTTTGGTGAAGATGCAGCACATTACAGAACAGACTCCTTCCTGACTGCAATAAGACTGTACAATCAATCAGACTATGGCAGATGAAGTCACAAGATACCCAACAACTGTGAGGATTTATAAAGTTTTATTAAACTGTATTGATTAAGATTATTCCAAAATATTTAGACTATGTTTTTTTAAGTTTTCAATGCTTTTAAGTGCTAAGTGTATATTTGCATTTGAGTTACTGAAGCCTGCGATTAGAAGTTTTTTTGAGGTCAGGTATGCAGCAACAGCCAGAGAGAGAAACGCTAATTAAAAGAAGCATTAAAAGTCCATTTACTGCAGAGGTAAAAAATCACACTGTAAGTAATGTAACAGACCGTTTTAGTTTAGTTGTATTCATTATAAACCCTAACAATATTCAGTTGTGACCGAACATTGCTAGGGTTTATAATAAATATGAAAAATGTGCCTGAATTATTGTGCTGTTCTTGACCATGTAAGCAGTACTTCTATGAGGCTGAGGTGTTATGTCTCAGCTCTGAAAGCGAGAAAAAAAGCGACATACACCGAGATGTACAATGTACAACGTTGTTAATGTAGTTTTGTTACAAAGTCTATGAAAACTGAGCTACTTTATAGTACATAGAAATATATAGAGATGGCTATTTGTCTTATCTAACCTATACTACAGTACGTCACATAACACTGCCCGATGTGTTAGACCAATCCTGGACAGACAAGTTCTCATTACAACATCTTTCTGGAATCCCTGAAGCACCATGTGAACATACAAGGAGTGAAGAGATACTGTAGGGGCCCCACACTGAAGGAAGGACAGGGCCCCCATCCTGACATGACATGTGTATACACATTTTTTCCAGATGTTAGGGAGCCTTACAGGGCAATCATCCCAAACATACTTGGACACATACATAGACTAATAAAGCAGGACGTTGGAATATGTCATAATATTAATGCATCGACCATACATGCCATATACAGGGAAGCTATAACCATTAGGCATTAAAAAAACATCAGGAACCAAGTCAGATTTTTCATTTCCATTAGACATTACAGGCATTACATTTTTCTGAAGCATTAAATACACCAACATATTGTTTAGTTAGGATGTGTGTTACTGACAGCAAAGTAATGTAAGTGGGTGAAACAAATGTGGGGATGCTCCTCTTCGATTATTGGTCCAATAAACAGAGGTCGTAGAGGTCCTGCATAAGAGAGCGTAACACTCTCTACCTTCCTCTTGGACCTCTACTGTTAATACATACCCATTCTCACATTTGGAGCCATTTTCTGAATAGTTTCACCTTCTCGATGCCCAGTCGCTGATTTTACAGCCTACAAAAGTAATTTCGTCCTCCTTTGTTCTGCACACCGTGAAATAGGCTGTGTACCTAACGTCCGGACACAGTCAGTGTGTGTGTGGTCTGATATGAATAACTCATGAGGTTCCCCACTTCAATGCCAGAAGTCAATGCCTGTAACGGGGCCAAGCTCTAATAGCCTGGTATTGATCTGCTGAGAGCCGATGAGTGAGCTCTGAACACTTGTTCCTACCTGCTCCTTTAACACCTCCCAGGGCTATGAGCAGGGAACCAAACACCGACCAGCGTGAAGGGCACACACAGGACGCCCTGCAGGGAACGGAACCGAGAATAAGGTGACAGTATGAGGGTACACTGTAAAACGGAAAGGTGTAGTGACTGAGACACACCGCTGAGGGGAAAAGCCTTAACCAGGGCACACAATCCATCCAGCCAGCTTTGAATTAGCATGAGTATATAGCATCGCACGTCAATTAGTGGGGATAAACGTGGTTTTGTAGGTCATTTTAGTTGGAGGAAGCATAACTTGATGATCACTTTACACATCTTTTTCACCGTGTGACTAATTTATCAATGCTTCTGATGACTTTAGTAGCACAGTGGACCAACAATACAAGTTTCTTCACTTCGATAGGAACTTTTTCTCAGCTGACCAATCAGAACAGACCAGGCTTATTGAGGAGGGGCTTACGGACATAGACATAAACTTATGTTATTTGATACCGATTAAGAGATATTCCTAATATAGCATTAGCATTTTAAAAGTGGTAATAAAAAGTACAGGCATTAACACTGTTACTGTTTTAAGATGGAGTGTGAAACAAGAAAAGAATCCATATACATTTTTAGAACCTGTTTGAAACACTTTTATATCTTTTTTCACATTAGGCTGTGCATCTCTGTATCTAGTTTCTGCAGCTTGTACTGCACTTAAAAGCCAGTCAGAGCACATTAGCATTGTGCAAGCCTCTTTAGATTTCTAATGCATGTTGTATGTTATATCTCAAAATACCTCTCTCAGCTTGTACTTTATCCTCCCACATGAATTATGCAGCTGTAGCATTCTGTGCTGTTCATTGTTCACTCTCAGTCAGTTGTTAGTGTGCAACATACAGACTGCACTTTTCTTTTACCTGAAGGTTTGCTGGTTAAATTTAAATACTGTGGTTTTAAAATAAGAGAAAATAAGTTTTAATCATGTCTTTATAAAGATACAGTGAGGGTTGTTTCTCAGAATTGCTGTAGAAATGGGACGGATCTGAAGAAGGGGGCTAAGCTGCGCTAAGTCTGTCCTTTGAATAGAAACAGCACCTGACACAGAGAAAAACAAGGAGCACCTACTGAAAGTCTCGTTTATTACAAAAAAAAAAAGCAGACACATTTTAATAGACCTTTTTCATCTAGAGGTTATATACCATGGCTTATAAAATATAACCTCTGAACCATAGCTTTATTGATTTCCACTTACACTGCAGGTCCGTGTCCCATGTTGATTCACTTTGAGATGCTTGTATCACAGCTGAGAGATAATAGAATTCTTATAATATATGTGACATATAAAAAGAACAAGGAGGTTAACACTCTAGCCTCACAGCCAGAAGACCGTGGGTTTGACCCCCAGGCCGGTCCTTGTATCACTGGTGCTGGTTCTCTCTGGCATCCTACCCATTGTGAATGAATGTGAGAGTCAATGGTTGTTTGTCAGTGTATGTCTTTAAGTGTTAGCCCTGAAATTAACCTGCCTTTATCCAGAATGTACCACACGTCATGCCCGAAGCAGCTGGAATAAGTTTATCCCTCTAAATAAATGTGAATGAATAAATTAATGAATAGGGTTATCAAAAAGTGAAGAATGACCGGTGGCCATTTTGAAGCAGCTGAGATAAGCTCCAGCCTCGTGTGACCTGTAAAGGATAAGCAGTAAAGAATAAATGAATAAATATTACTTAGGATTCAAAAATAACCAGAACAATTAGTATAAACTTCTGAATCAAGTTCAATCTTAGAATTGGGACAGTACATTTGGTCATTAATGGTCCTAAGTCACATGTACTGTGTATCTTTTTATTTAGACTGGGTCTAACACTCAGGAGTTCTTGTCTGTGATTGTTGGCCATGTCTTGCTGCACTCGTTTTTCCCATTGGTCTGCCACACCAGTCTCCTGCCAATTTCCTACCTACAGCTGCCAAACCTTCTGTATATGAAAATGATGCCTACCTGCCAGTCTGAGTTGCCTTTACTTACCTTTACTTTGTGACTTTAGACACATGGATGCAGTGCTGACCCTGCTGTTAATAAAAATGAGTCTAGGGCAAACAAGATGCATTGGTATGTTCTGCTAAGGTTCAGCATCAGAGGACTGGATGAGAATACGTGAGATCTTTTAGCTGTTATTGGTATGAATATCTTGTTAAATTGTGTTTGCGGATCCTCCATTAGCAGAGGATTGTATTGTATTCTATCGAACTGAATATGAGCTCTGGAGTCAATACTGCGTTTCATTTTATCTGCCTCCCACAAACTCTTTACACTTTGTCCTACTTTAATTTTCCGTTGCCTCTGACCACAGCAGAGCACCACATCTCGGCTTGTCCCGAGGCTCCCCGGTGTTCAGTGTAAGTCAATATTGGTCGAGGCTGCGTAGAGCGCCTGGACCAGTCCCAGGATCAGTGTGTGTCCGAGTGAAACGGGGGTGTAAAAAGGCAGCGGGGTGAGAAGACACACACTGCGTTGACCTGGGAGGGCTCGAGTTATGCAAGTCACACTCCAACGTCAAAGAAGACAGAATATTTTTGAAATAGGGGCACAGATGAACAAAATTAAATATATCCATCTAAAGTATGTTTTTAGTAGTTTATAATTAAATAAATAAAAAAACACTTGCAATTATATATTTTATAGACATTTGAAACTGGATGGGACCCAGTGGAAACCCAGTGCAGACAAACACTCCTAAAGGCTCAGAGGAAATCAGAGGTGGTGTGTGTGACCAAAAAAGACACATAATGCGGTTTTAAGATCTTTGTGAACAGGCTAGAACAGAAACAAAGCAGGAGTGGCGTTGACCGGGGGCACATCTCAGGGTTTGTGTATTTGCGCCTGGTTGTGTTAGTCTCACACTTTACCATCAGGAGACCAAATCACATGACTTTCACTCTGACAGCTTCCTCCGGTGTTAATCATTTCAGAGTTAGTTCACTTCAGGCTCCTCTCTGCAGCTGTCTGAGCAAAACTGTGACCCAGGTGTCTGCTCTTTTTTCACCGCTCTGAAATGGTGAAACAGTGTCTTTATGTGAATCTAGGGCTTCTGGGAAATCCTCCCTGGAACCATGCAAATTTGTTTCACTAAAGTTTTCAAAATTTTGGGATTAGCAATTGTAGATAGCAACATCTAACTTTGAAACTTTCATGTTGTGTCGAAATATGAGAGAACTTTGGAGATTAGCTTCCTTCTGTTTAAAGCTGATCCTTTTGTATAAAACAAATAAAATATAAAATGGTGTTTTCAGCCTGGTCTAGTTGTAGTGGGTTGAAAAGGGTTTACAATGACACTGGTGCACACTAATAAAGTTATTTGTATTGAATAGAATTATAATGTGTATTTCTTGTGTCCTGGTGCAGGTTAACGACCGACTGGACAGGTACTGCTGTGGGTTCACTCCTGATCCGACAGACCTCTGTGTGGAAAACATGCTCTACTCAAAATGTGGAAACACCAAGGACCTGCTGCTGGTTCACATCCTGGTACAGACCACTGCTTCCTCTTATTGCAAACAAATGTTATAGTTTAGCAAAGTTTACATGCACTGGAGTATCCCGGATATGATCAGGTTCATCAGGTATCCTGTTTTCGTCTTTGTGCATGTTAACACCATATCCTAATTAAAAGAAAACAAGGATAAGCTCATATCCTGGTTTTGATAACCTGCATACTTGACCTCAAGAACTCCCAAAAAATGGGATTCTGTGGCGCGTTTACGCATTATCTTGGTTTCTAGGAGCTGTCGATAAACTGAGCATGTGCAAACTGAGGCTAGGGATCGCAGAAAAACAAACACAGAGCGAGCAGCTACCTTCATACATCAACAAAATGATACTGGTGCTTTCAAAACCTCCGGACTCTTATTAAAACAACTGACTAACTGCAACACAAGGACACTTTCATGTTGAATGCTTCTGGATGTTGTGCTAGAGTCTTCTCTGGTCTCAACTAGCTGCACTTTGACATTGTACTGTAATTAACCACTATTTGACTGACCTGTTTCCAAAACTATACAAAAATGAATCAAGACACTGACATGTTGCATTAAAATGATCCCTAACATAATATAATGACAGTGTACAAAATGACATTAAGCTTGTAATAACAGAGATAAATGTACCAGACTCTATCTTACAAAGCTAATTTCCATCTGCAGTTCCATAAACATTTCCTTTAAGGCAGTCTTTATCCATATTTACCAGTGTTTACCATTCTGGTAAATATGGATTCTTCTCAAGGGTATGTTTAAATGCGGCTGTAGGAAAGGAATGGTAAATACATTGTCAAAGAGTTTTTTTATTGCCACACTCGTTTTTCCAGACGACTGTAATGCCAATGGTTTGATAAAAGATACAGGGATGATTATTTTACATAGGTTTTGTGTTGAATACTGCTGCATGTAAAAATAGATGTGGTGTAGCTGTTTGTGTAAAAATAAGAGCAGGAGTCTGTTTCATCAATAACATAAGCACCGGCAAGAGATAGGGTTTACACATTTTGTTTTGTGGTATAGGATAATAGGATTTATAGGAGAAGGTCAAAAATATATCACACAATTACACCTTTATTTATTATATTTTTACAGTGTTTGTTTTTCTGCTACTTTATGTTATGTCAAAAAAAATATTATAAACTTCAAAGAATTAACAGCCTTCAATCTTCAAATGAATTATTCAATACAACACAATAGGCATTAATAGATGTTTTATTGAAAAAGGTTATTAAACTGCATAAAATGTCCTATTGAAGGTGTAAAAAAATCAAGTGATGTAGCCCTCAAGCAGAGCATTTAATGTTTTCTAAAAGACCATCACCAGAAAAGGGCTGTTGAGGATATAGACACAAGTGAGTTACGTAAATGTATTATAAATTTACAAATGATTGTATCCCAATGTTGATTTCTCAATGAACTAATGCCAACATTCTTTCTCTCTGTAAATAAAGCCAAGTGGTCAGAAAGATGATTGTATCGAAACAAAAGAGAAAAGCAACAACCAAGCATCACTGTAGCACTTTTCTTTCCTGTTGATGTCTTCAGGTGAGAAAAGCAGACCCCTCTAGACTCGTTTTCATCGACAACGCCGGTCGACCGCTGCAACCGGCCGACAACCTAAACTTCAGACTGGTCGAGGGCATTGAGGAGTGAGTATGAAACATTACTGCTCATTTTTATACTCATCATATTTACACCCAGCGCTCAAAAAAACTTACACCGCTTGAGACTGGGATCTTATTTGAGCTCACAGCGGGCAGAAAACACTCCAGGCCAATGTTCCATGACAACATAAAAAAAAAACACATTTCCCTTGTGAGTTGTCGGCGAATCATAGTCGTCTTCTAGAAGCTTGTTGGGGTTTTGTTACTGTGTCTGTCTGATTAGATTAGTGCTTATTCAATTAGCCGTTCATTCAATACGCTGACTGATTCAGGTCTAAAAGAAATCCTCCTTTGTCTGTCACTTAGGATTAAGAAGCCGCTTTATAACGTGCTCTTAAATGTCTTAAGCCGAGAGTGAATGGGAGTTGTATTATTTGACATCTCTGGGTGATTTTCAGCGAATGGAAAAGGTGTAGAGTGAGTCTTTTAATCGTCTCAAAGAAAAATGTACAAGGAGTAGCTTTGTCTTTTAAAAGTAGCACTCGTGTTCTCCCGGGGGAAATAGTTCACCTGTGAAGCTAGTACAAGATGAAAGATAGATTTATCTAATTGAAGCCAAGATGTTTTTTTTCTTTACAGCCTCATTATAATTATTTGTTTTGATGGGGCCATTTATCAGGCTGGTTCAACGCAAATGTAAGATTTTAGGTTTGCTATTTGGCACTGATTGACAAGTGACAACTTTCAGAAAAAGCCTGCTTTTTTTTATTATAGAATATTTAGCTGGGAGAAAATCTCTTCCTGTTAAAACCAAACTCATACATAAACAAACTAGTTTCTGTGTTGCCTGCCTGTGTCCACTGGGAGTCCTGCTGGCTGTGACAGAGCAGGGTGGTCCAATGGTCTCTCAGTGGGTTACTGTGAAATTATTACTAAAAATCTGGCACCTGAGATAATTGCTCCCTCGTTGGCGGTTTCATGGAGCCAGGAAAAAAAAAGGCCCATTCATAATCAACATAAAGCTAGTAATTGTTGTGACTGAGGAACATTTGGACAGAAAATATATTAGATGTGTGTGTTAAAATTGTAAACAGATGGCTGAAGATTTACATAAAGACTCATCAGGGTTCACAAAGGTGCTTGAAATCTTTGCACGTGTTTGAGTTTTTTGTGTTTTCAAGGTTCGAAAAGTGCTTTAAGTGATGAATGTATTTGTAAATCCATTATTTCTGTGTATAATTTATGAGTTCATACATGTTCACGCATTCAATTTAGTGTTTTACTTTCACATTATATACAGTTAAACTACTATAAGGCAATGAATCATTTATAATAATCTCCTGTTTCTTTTCCCAGGTTTCCAGAGCAAGCCGTGGCCGTACTGCAGTCGGGCTGTCTGGAGGCTCTTCTTCTGCGCTCCCTTTACACCGACAGGGAATTCTGGGATAGCCGCGGAGGGGCCGGGGGTCTGAGGCCTTTGATCCGCGCTGTGGAGCAGAGAGGACAGATTCTGCTACAACACATCAGGGACAAGAAGCTACCGCTCAAGAGAGACCTCTGAGCTTGTGGCTGAAGAGACCTCGCCTTAAATCGATCCTTAGTCCGATGTTGTGTTTCCACCAAAAAGCAAAAAAAAAAGGCTCAAAAGCAAAAAGGTTCATAGTTTGAGACTTTTGTGGACAACTAAAGCATTTCTGGACCAAACAGATGTGTGTTAACATTGGTACTTATTGAACTTATCAGTCTAAGATGCAGCTGAAGCACTAAGCTGTGAACTTAGAGGGGGATGAATTGTGCCATTTATTTTACAAAACAGGCAATCGACAGTTGCCTTTTTAGTGCACTTCTGGGAAAGTAAAAAAACTAAATATTATTGAGGATATCTTTTAGAATGTTCTGGTGGCTAGTAGATGTGCTAAAACGCCACATGACTGCCACCACCTCCTCACACAGAATAACTATCTCGACTAAAAGAAACTTGAGGAAAGTGATGCTAGATTTAAACCAGAAATGTCACTACAACACACTTCCTCTGTCCAAGTCACTGCAGGAAGTTCAAGCTGTTGAGTTGTTCTTTGGACCTTTTCTTCTCAGGGGTTTTTCAAATCTCGTTGTGTGATTGGTTCTCACTTCAGCAGTGTCTGTTCTCCTTCAAATGTATGCTCTTTTTGCTAAATGTGCCGTGCGGTGTCGCCCCTGTTGGTTGTCACTCCTTGGCGTGAGCACGCATTGGGTGCTTTAGTGATCTTAGTAAAAGAAATTGTTGAAGTGGAAGGCCTTTGGATAATTACTGCTACCCTTTTATTACAAAACAGGAAAACAATTATGTCTATCGCTAATAGCATGAACTTTTCAAAATAAAATCTCTTTAACTCTGAGAGAATATGATGTTAAATTGTCCAGTGTAGCGCCATTGGTGCCTTTGTTTTTGTGTACAGCCCCACGGCCTTAAAATACTGTAAGCTTGAACTGCGGTCAGTCACGTTTGTCTACACTAAAAAGTCGTTTTGGTGTGACTCTAGCATTAGTGTCAAAGAGTTTAGGCACTTACCTAACTGAGATTGAAGTCCTAGAGCTAAAGGTACAACTGTTTGTTTCAGTGACTTCATTAACTCACTGTCCTGCTCAGGACAATGTGATTTAATTTGATCTGCTGCAGAAACACTTTCTGTGTGAGCCAACCATCGGCCTAATAAAGTTATTCAAATATGGGAAAAACAAGGAGGTGGTGCTTTTACACATTTGTTCTAGCCTTAATAACATTTACAATATGTGCACACTTGTAAATATTATAGTAAGTCATTAATATTATATTTACAAATGTATTTAATTAACCATGATCTATACAGTGAGAAGTCTTTAACAGGAGGCAAGAACTCCTGATCTCACACACTTTCTTTATGCTAATGCTAATCTGGTGGATGCCTAAATAAACTTCAGTTTGTCATATATCATGTTTTCTTTTGTATTTTTTATGCAAAAATGTATGGCTTAACTGAACTGATGCAACAGTTGAATCACTTGCTGTCATTATGTTGGTGTGATCCTTTGTGAACCGGCTTCTTTTAGTTTCTATTCAAGCTCGGAGCACAGAGTACGCTGGTAAGATGATTTTGCTTTGGAAAAATAATCATGCATAACCCTAATGGAAGTACGCCAGACTTTAAAAAAGCTCAGGGCTTTTGACGCTCAGAAGCTGGCACAGAGCAGCACTAAACATATGCTGCGTTTCAACTCTAAGGCGTCCAAACGCTCAGTAACAGCGACATATTTAAAATGCCCCTTGTAGTTCTCCACCTTGTCCCACGAAGATCTACTGTCCTGTCTCTGGAGCGAAACATGAAGAAAACCTTTACAAGATAAGATTTCTGAACCATCAGCAAGTAACCAAAGTCTATCTTTTATTTGTATTTTCATTTATTTATTTTTTACGCAGAGCAAGCGGCTAATTGAGTGATTGATTTAAATGTCTGTTTTCAGGAGATAAGCTTTTCGGTTTATAATCGACGGATTAAAAATGGCTGTCGAAAAAAGCTTTTGGACGGGATCCTAGAAGTCTTTTCATAAAACAGAGCCAAAAATATGTATATAATTTTATTTCACATTGCCTGTCCTTGCTCACAGCTCAAAAGAAAAAAGAAAATGGGGATAAATCTAATGAGAAATGGAAGAAGAGAGGCTTTTCTGTACAGGCAGTGTAAGCCTGACTGTCATATCCTTGTGACTGTATTAGTTTTGAGAAAAGCACCGATATCTCTTGCTGTTTCGTGCTGAAACCACTCTACATTAAAATTCAGCTCATATTGGTGGTTCACGGATTAATGACATTTTGGATGGCTCGCTCTTTCATCACAAAATGAATGGCTCTAATGAGAAATGGTTCAAATGTGTGATCTTTTCTTTATCCCTACTTGATTCCTGTTACATGAAATGCTTAGTTAATTCTCTCTCTCTCTCTGCATTTGACAGAAGCCGCTGCTGCGTTTGATTCTCAAAGACATTTTTTCTGGTCACCCATCTCGTCGTAGTGTTTTCTGAGATGGATGAACTTTTAACAAACAATGGTTTACACTTAAGGTCTCTATGGCTTTACATTTGCACTTTTCTTTTCACTCAAAACCACCAAGACAATGAGAAAAAAACCTAGCCCAAACTATCAGATATGGAAAATGTTATCAATAAAAAGTTGAAACATTGAAAAGCAGAATAAATGCAACAATTTTGTCATTAGTTCAACAGATATTTCATTTTTGTGGCAGCCTTATCTAAAGCAAAAATGATTCATTGAGACCAGTGTTGGTCATCTTACTTAGTAATTAGTTACAGTTACAAATTACTTCTCCCAAAAAGTACCTGAGTTAGTAACTCAGTTACTACATTGTAAAAGTAACTCAGTTACTCAGGAAGTAACTGAAGTTATTTTTTATGTTCTATAACGGTAGTAAGTTCTATAACAGCTTAAATATCAAAGATGTTTAAATTAACTTGTATTTATTTCAACTCAATAGATTGCAGCCTGACATGAAATAAAAACATTTCAAAAATAAATATTGAGGCCTTGTGGAAATAGTCCTTATTTGTTTAGATTAAATTGAATGTAATAACGATAAGTAAAAGGAACATGGTGATTTAATGTTAACTTCAGAAACACAAATCTCTGAAGTAGGATTGAAATAACTCGGTTGGGTTGAATTTACTTGGAAGACTTTAGTTAAAATGAATGTTGTATAACTTAAATAACAGTATTATATAATAACAGTTTGACAAAACATTTTTAATGAATTTGTTAATTTCTTTGAGGATGACATCACAGCAAGATGTAGGTGTGATATTTTTCAGTAAAACATCATCCTTGGCATAAGCACTAAATATAGATTTACATTACATATATGTTGACAAAGTATTTATACATACATCTAATGCCACAGCTGTTTTCTGTTTGAGAACCTCAGGACGACATAGTAATCTGATCTTTATTACATTCTTGTATTAAACTTGCAATTCAGTTTAGCACCTAAAACTCAATTAATAATAATGATTATATTGGGCATCTTTCTATTATAATGTCATAGTCTCTGACCGCTTTAAGATACACACACTGGCAGAAACGTTTTTTAATTTACAGTTGTAGTTATTAGTTATCAATATTCACCGACAGTATGTGTATATATATATCTTTAGACGAAGAGGAAGAGTGTCTGTGGAAGAACGCTAGAGGACATGTTCACAGAAAGGATTGATCTGTGAAGCAGGAGAGCTACTACCACCTTCATAAAGAGTCAAGAATAAATAAAAAACTTTTAATTAGTCATAATCAATTCAACCTTTTATTTATATATCACTCTCTGCACCTTTACAAAGTTTTCTTATCAACTTCTTCCACCTCTCTACAAATACAGAGGTGGAAGTTAGAATTTTACACAATCATGAAAAAAATCTTTGTTGTGTGGCTGATATTTTTTTGTTTATTGTTTACAAGAAAAACTAACAAAATTAAATTCTTGACAGTTTCAATAAGTCAGTTCTTAAAATTGTCATTATCAAAGCAAACAAATAACAGAGAATGTGTTTAAAACTAAACAAAAAATAACTAAACCATCACATCATCAAATGAATATTTTGTGTTCTTGAAGACTTGAAGAGTTTTATATTTGGGGTGTCCACTGCTGTAGTCTCAGAGCATGTTTTCTTACTCTTCACGTGTCACATTAATGAGCCCTTCCACTTAAACCATTCATTAAACTCCTTTGAAGCACCACATTAATGACACAGGCCTGGACAGGGCTGGTTTGGCTGCGGCCCCCAACCGTGATGCTTTAATTTTAGTGCTGCTTCTAATACGCTTCAGTCCAGCTCATGAAGCCCCTCTGGATTATAATGTACTCATGCATCCATCCATACGCTACACAGACCCTTTAATGCAGAAAAGAGGGAGCCATCTCATATAAGGGCCCTTATGCTGCAGAATGAATACATAAATAATGAGTCTAACAAATGGAATTACTTTGTACATTTACAGTGTTTACACAAATATAATATATTCACATTCATTCCAAGCCACAACAGAAAAGTCCTAAATAAAAACCCTGTATCTGGAGGAAAACATCCAATCAGACTTTAGTCTCTGGGACAGCAATGTTAGCTAGGTTTTTCGACCATACCAAGATGAAGACTCTTTGTAGTCATTATTATACTGCTTTCCTTAATCATTGTGTTGTAATGTCTGTTCAAAATGTTGTTATTTCTTGTAGAGCAAATTATTCAAAATGCCCAGGTTTGTAACTCTACTTGTTTTCACCAGATCTCTGTCAAACAAATCCTGAAAAATGTCTAAAAAGTGAAATTATCTGTGAAATTATCTTATTTATCCAGGTCATGGTATACTAAAGCTGTCTAAGTAGGCAGTTTAAAAAACCTGGATACCGTATTACGTATTTTCATGTTTTTTATGTGAGTTATCTGACATCCACTTGTCGGTCTCAGCCCGGACCAGAGTGGACTGAGACCGTGAGAAGACCAAGACCAGTACATGGTACAGGAGATCCCTCACAACACTTTAAACAAGTTAAACAGCTGTTTTTGGGCCTTGACTTAAAGTGCTCTATTTCTGAGGTAAAAATAAATAAAAATAACGCTTTGTTTAGAAACTAGTAAAGTAACTAGCATTTTTACTAAACTGTAACCTCTGTTTTATTTATTACTGCTGAACTTAAGTTAAGAAAAATCAAGTAAAAAAATGGAATTTGTACTAAACAGCAAATAAAGTCACACTACCAAATATAAACAAATATAAACTTTACTAGCCTGACTACAGATTATTTTCCTCTTAACATTACTATTTTTTAGTATTTGACTGTATAAAGACATTAAAAACCAGAAGATTGAGCCAGGGAGAAGTGCTGATAGTGCTCACTGAATCACGAGGATCTGAAAAACCAGGGGCTCTTAAAGAAAATCTTTTAATAATAATAAAACATTAACTTTCTTCTATTTTCTTTATCTGTATTCTCGGTTTGAACACCATCCCTTCTCTCATCCACTAAAAACAATATCTGGTTTATTTCATGTATTAGACAAATGCCTTTCCAATACTGACTCTAATGGCTGATTCTGTGGAGTATAAATCAATACAAGTGCCCAGTGATGCTTTATTTGTATTATATGCCACACAGCATTATATGAACTAATGCACCTCAAGGGTCATTTCCAGGTTTGACACGTGCCCGGATCACATTAGCCTCGTTCCTGTTCGCAGTTATTGCCAATATAAGATTGTACGTCCGTGTTTAAATATTAACACTGTGAGCACATCTGCAGAGTACACTGTGTGTTTAGGAACGAGACGGAGGGAGATGGATGGGAAACATAAACGGCCACTCGCCCGTGACTCATCTGTAATGGCCATCATCTTCGGTGCAGACGGCTGAAGGTCATTACGAGGTGCAGAGCTGGGGAAAACACGCCGTTCCAGAGAGACTGCTGCGGTGTGAACGTGTGACTCACTGGACGGGGAGGGAGGGGGGTGTTGCTGTAACTCCTTAATATTGTGAATTTAATTAACTTCATGCTGAATAACACTGCTGCGAAATCATTCGTGTAAATTCTATTCCAAGTTGATGAGTGCCTTTCCTGTGTTAATTTGATTTGCTAAAACAGGCTCATCGTTATTGAGGATAAACAGAAAGACATTAGACCATTTTCTGTGTTTTGTTGTTTTACTATAAAAACTATTGGGAAATGTTGTTGTCGAGGATTATACAAAATGGATAAAAGTTTTATGATTGTTTATAAAGTGGTCTAAATAAATGCTGCTTTTTATTTTTTTTTACCATAAACAAAAAATAAAAAAAATACTAAACCAAGTAAACCAGGGGTCTCTACTTTGTTTCATCAGTGAGCTACTTTTACTAAATGAAAATGCCAAAGTGGTACTCATGTTTGTAACATGTTTATTCTCAGCACATTTTGTTTTGCCAGAACATTAACCCTAAACTTCTACAAAAAACAGTTCATCTGCATGTGCCTTTCGTATTTAAATGCTGTCAAAGCTAAACAATGCAATTCCAAATGCACAGATACTTCAGTCAGAGGACTGCCACAAGAGAGCTACAGCCTCAGGTTTACTCTTATGGACTCATAACCTGTCTCCACACACCTAAACTGACGGAGCTAAATAACAGGGCCAACCTCAATAAACCAGGACATCTTAAACATGCACCTCACCCCACTCCCCTCGGGACAAAGTCACAGGACACTAATGTGCAGAAAGGCTCACTTTGGGAAAAGCCTGATCCCTGCTGTTATAGAGGCCCTGAATAGAAGGCCCCGCTGACCAGACCAGAGCATGGACTTAAACGTGCTTATGTCCTCAAGTGTATGTCTTTGCTCTGTTTGGTGTCTGTTTTGTTTGGTGTCTGTTTTGTTGTGTCATTGTCTGTGGAGGAAGATGGAGATGAGGCTGTGGAAAATAATTTTAACCAAATTACTAACACTTACATGCTGCCAACCATTCACACTCACATTCTGTCACTGTGTGGCCAATTTAGATTCACCAGTTCACCTGTACATGCTTGACTTCGGACAGAGGAAGCTGAGGTGCCTTGAGACTTCACAAGAAAACCTGGACCAAACCTGTGCAGAGAGAATCTATCCCATGACCTTGTGGCTGTGAGGCAGGAGTGCGATCAATCTGGAACATGTTCTTACACTGCAGCGAGTAAAAAAGTGAAATAACCTTTTGGAAATGCAACCCGAACCCTTCAAACTAAACGCCACATTGATTGCTTGTTTCTATTTTAGCTGATTTCCACTGCCTTCGCATTTCCCTGATTACCACGCCATCCCTGCTCACACTATAAGCTGCGATGATGACTCCCGGAGGATATTTACACCCTTGTGCTCGTGGCCCGTCAGCTAATGATGTTTTCACAGCAGGCGACAGTGTGCCATAAATAAAAAAACAACCCGCAAAAGAGAGCTCTGTCACTTGAAGACTTCCAAACACGGAGCAAGAAAAGTGGATCATAGACAGGTCATTGCCTTGAGCTGCTGTCGTTCTCTCAAATCTGTCTCTGCTTTTCACTCTTTATCAGTCTTTTCAGACGTTCGAGGCCCTGACAAATTCAGAGAAAATTCTTCAATTGAAATATGGCCAAATCTGAGGGATTTTGATAAAGAGGCATTCTTTATTCATCTGCTGCTCATATCAACAAGCTTCTGAAATATTATATTTCAAGTCAAAAGCTGGGACTGAAGAGAGACGTTAAGGAGGTGGTGGAGCGTCTGGGGTTAATTTATTAATTAAAGTAAACCAGTTTAATTCAAAGGTAAGAAGAGAAGAAAAAAAAAACAAGACAAGCTTTAGGAGTTTAATAATTACAGTTACAGAAAATATGACTCTATAAAGACATTTGACAAATCAGACAAATTATTCTTGTTGCTAATATTTACCACCTGCAACAGACCTTTTTTATGAAATGAACTGCGACAATCTGCCACTTTTAATCTGACCACGTTTATGAACTCGTCAGCCCTGCGACTAACTGGCCACTGTCCAGGGTGTACCCCGCCTCGGGCCCAAAGCTGCTGGGATAGGCTCCAGTCACCCGTGACCCGTGAGTGCGATGCTTTGGCGCCACCATCCAAACGCTCCACGCTGCAAGCCACAGGAGGTTTAGGACTACGCTTTGTGGGATTTGTGTGAAGAATGCCAAATAACTTCACCTGAATATTCTAGGGCCTGTGCTTCCTCATCAAAGGCTGATTAAACTGAGGTAAACCGGTAAAGATTTGCAAATACATCAATAATACCACAAAATACAGAGAAACTTTTTGGACAAAGTTATTTAGCAGATAAATCTGAAGAGGAACAGAAAATGTGAAGGCACGTTGAACAAGATGTTTTAGAGTTAAGAATTTTGTGAACACAGTAATCCTATTTTTGGGTGTTAATCTCTGCATTTCACAAGTAAATGCTTTCTTCTTAGTTGTGGTTTAGCGCCATATTGAAGAGTGCACTGAATGCTCCTGTGGCCTTTTGCGAACCTCATTCACTTCAAATGTAAAGACTGTTAGTGTTAATTTAAGAGGTAAAGGGTTAACAACATAAACGCACCAGGCAACAAGTTTCAAAAGGTTTGTGGCGTGAAATAGCCTGATGGTAAGCTTTCACATTAAACACGCACTTGTCTTATGTCTTATAGAGCTTCAGCTGTGCACTTGCATTAGTATTTTAAACCTTTTGCCTGCAGTGATAAAAAAACTAAATGCGTTACATCGTCACTTCGGTACAAAGGTGCAGACAGAGGCAGCCTCTTCATCCAACACTCAATCTCCCGACGGCGGATGGTTATTAATAGTCTGTACACTGAGAAGAGTTATAATAAAAACTACATTCAACATTCAACAGTGCAGAGACTAAAATACACACTGGGTACAAAATGGTGTTTATATGTGCTCAGACTTATTATTCAGAGGAAGGAATGGAGACAGACACATATATAGTGTTTATAAAAACTGAACCAAGACGATGAATGAAACAAACAGACTCCAATCTGGGATTTGTTTGGTGCCACGATGGCAAAGTAATAGTTCAAATGGATGGATTTGTATTAAACTTATAACAAGAGGAAATGGGTTATTGCTTTGATTTCTTCTAAAACAATCCCCTTCTTTCTTTCATTGGGGCTTTATAAAGACTAAGACATTGACGATTAAATAAACATAAACTAGGCTTTCATGAATACAAGACCAGTGAGGTGTACTGCAATTATTGGAATATAGGTGGACTAAAACAGAGACTATCATCTTCTCTGATTCAGTGGCAAAGGAAATGCTTTGTGCTTATACAGAAATCTTAATGATAAGCAATTGTCCTGTAGAATAAAATGTATGAACAATACATTGATGTTTGCGATGTGTGTGAGCACAGTTTGTGTCTTTGATATGATCCAGGAGTGCAGAGTCCTGTGGAGGAGACTGCTGCGCTCTCTGTGGCTCACTCAGAGCTTCACAGGTGAGTGATTAACCCCCGTCAGACCCTACAGAGGAACCACACGTGAGGACAGCAGCGGGTTATAAACCACAGCAGACACGTTTGTATGGCACTATTCGCTCAATACCTGAAACATTCTCACCAGAGAAACATTTTAGCTCCCAGAGAAATAAACCTTAATGCAATTATAAGTGCATTTTGGAGTCATTTCATTTATCAGCGCCAGGTGGTTATTTTATCTGAGAAAGTAAGTTCTTCTTTCTTCAAATGGACCCTGTGGCCGAAGGACCTCCTGCTGCAGTAACTCACTACTTCATCTAAAACAGAAAGATACAATACATTATTTTTGTGAATATCCAGGGCTCGATCAAGAATATAATCTATTTCTGCATTTTCTAGTCTTGCTGGACTGAAATAACACTGTTTTAGAAGTGTGACGAGACTCAAATCCCACCAGATGAGGAATGAGAACACGAGATTTTACACTATTTCTAGGTGTGACTGGTTGAAAGCTGTGGCTGTTTGACTTAGTGCTCAGTGCCTCAGTGTATGGCATTGTTTTCTTAAAATATCCTAAAAATTGTTGTGTTTTATTTGTCACTATTTTGATGTTTCTTTTACCATGGGAAAAACAAAATGTTGCCACACGGGTGATTTAAAAATGTCATGGGCATCTTGAAAACTAAATTCACCCTCACACTTCATCAGCTTTTCACCTCAACAAGAACTCTGGTCACATTTCGATCTTGTGAAAGCTTATGGCACAAGATCTTGTCCTACCCATATGTTACGGTAAAGACACTGTACATTTATTTTTAATAAAATTTGTAAAAGTCGTCTTCCTATTTTAATTTCATTTGTATTTGTATGGACTTTACTGAGCTTGTAACACTAATCTTATTCCTGTTACTTTACCAGGACAAAATGACGCTGGAGCAAAATACAAAAACCTCGAGGTTGGTTGTCTTCTTTCAGTGAGTTTAACTAAACAATACATTCAAGTGATTTCTTCAAGTGACGCCGTTTAGCTGCAATATCTGATCTACCTGACTTACAACACTGCTTTGGGTTCATAACTTAAATTTCTTAAAAAGTGGAATTTTTTTGCTCGCTTATGTGTTTTTTTCTCTTTTTATATACATTTTGTCAGTTGTATCAGTTTGTAGAGACCTTAGAGAAAACAAATTTGTATAGGATAATAAAAAGACAAAGCTACTGTAAAATATGAGACATGGTTTGATCTATTCGACAGAAAACAGCAGGTAAACCGCTGTTTTACTCGAGATTAGAGCATATTGTCATCAAGAAAATATAAGACACAAGCCACAAGAAAGTACAAGTACCCTATATTTACCGAAACAAAACTCCTGAAAAGCATCACTCTCTGATGTCGCACAAACTTTATTTTACTTTTCATTTAACTTTTTAAATGTAAACTATAAACTCACTTGATATTTTATGGAAACTCGACTTGTGTTAAGGTGTCAAATGGACTTCGGAGAAAAGACACTGAAGTGGAAAAAGAGAGCTCAGTTTTATGAATAATGAAAATACACTGAGGTGGAAAGAAGGCTGGTGAGTGACTTGAAATCTGCCCGGCTGTGTGTCTCGTCTGGTTTAGTCTCACAGTCCAACATGTGCCAACTCGACTGGCACGGCTGACACTACCGAAGGCTGCGCTGATCCTGTGTCTCAAACATGGCAACCTGACAGCGCCTGACCTCACTGTCTCCTCCACTCTGCTAAACCCTAGCCCATTCCCTGTAGCTCATGTCTCCAAAACTACTTTCAAAACTACCACAGTGGAAAATGTATCATTAGTATGTTAATAACTTATTCCATAACAGTCTTTTCCCAAACTGTAGTATGTTTAAGAAGAGTTATTTTAGAGAGCTGTGCAGTATCAGGAAACTCTGGAAAAGTGGACTGTAAAGTGCTTTGAGAGCCTTGAAAAGCACTATATAAATCCATTATTACTATTACTATGCAATGACACAGAACGGCCACTGACTCGGGTCTGTTTGCTCCATGTTGTTTAAGATCTATAGAGTCTGTGCTGTGACTCCATTGAAAAGCTAAAAAAAAAAAAAAGGTTTAAAACATATCTTAAAATAAGACTGTGTGGGCCCCTCTGAGCAGCAGATAGTCTCCTGCAACATCAACACTTAAAATTCAAAAGAGATTAGTTGATCTTTGAGAAGTATTGGAATTCTGATTATTTCTTTGTTGTTTGTGCAGTAATTGCCATTTTCTGCTCAAAAGAAAATCAACACACAGCCAGCTCCAATAAAAGTAAAAGATGAATTTTAAACCACGATGCTGGTGTAGGTTCAGTACTCATCCCTTTAATAGACATTTGGTGGTCTATGGGAAGGCAGAACACTTCTTAGACCTGCTGACTTTAGCATGAAGAACTGTCTGATTGTATCTTAATGCGACGAGGTGTAACCCGTGATTCTTGTTCTGCTCTCGTTAGCCACTAATTCACATCCTCAGCTGTCAGATCAGATTTTCCCCTTTTTAGAAGAGTACATCATCATATTTCTCCATTTAATTAATCAGTGCATTTAGCAGACCTGACTAGTTTGAAATGGTGTTCTTAAAATGCATCCAGCACTGACAATAAAGTCCATTGTATTGTCAGTACAAATCAATGTTTTCAATAACGCATAGTGCTTTTCAAGATACCCAAAGACACATTCTCACACATTGTCTCACCTGGTTATAGGACCGCTTTACCACTGAGCCACTGCAACCTTAACATGAGTAACCACCTCAAAATAACACATTTGGCACATCTATCTATTTAAATCTCCTTAGTACCCAGTCAAATTAGCCAATGTATGATTTTGTGCCCAGAGTTTATGTTTCTTGCATAAAGGTTTAGGAGATTCATGAACCAATTTGATTTTATTTCTAAATGTTAAAGTGAACTCATGATTTGACCTTTTTTTTTTTTTAAAGAACATGACCCTGAGAGGCAATAGGTGCTCACAGTCTGAACAGACGAGTGTAAGGTGAGGAAATTACAATCTGTAATCACTAATAACTACACATAAAAGCTATTTTATTAAAAGCTGCTGTTTTTTGTTGCTCAGTATCTGCACTGGGTCTTCCTTCAAACCTAAAGTGAGCCTTATGTGCAGTTATATTCATACAATACATGGACTGAAGGGGCGAGTGGAGGGTTTATAATCAGGTCTTTTGAACAACCTAAATATGCTCTTCTGTAAAACTCAAGCCTCTCTTTACTTCTATCAAAGGTTCTCAACAAGTATTTCAGCGGTGCATAACTTCCCAAACAAATACTAACTTGCTGTAAGACTGAATAAAAAGCACCTACAGTGAGTTTGAAGCAGCTGTGTTTTTATGTCAACATTCAGCTGTTTCTACTTTCAGGATTTTAATTTGCAGTCAACCCCAGCATCTTTGGCCGTCGAAGAGGATTAGGTAACAGTCCACTCACACACAGGTGTTATCATCACGGTCATAGATTTTTTTTAGAAATGCTAAAATACTTTGTTGGGATTTTTATTACAGCTGTGTTTTGTAAAGTGAAATATTATGGGCATTAAAGCAGCAAGGGTTTGTCTCATCCTGAGGTGCATTAAATCAGGTGAAATATTAATAGCTGCCTCACAGTGAGCTCCAGCGTTTACATCCTAGAGGCCTTTTATATTAATACTCATGCTGGTAAATGTTTTACCTATTTTCACTCCTTGTTAGAGCAAACTGTTTCAGGCTGGGTTTTGACACTTGCATTACCATTAACAGTGGAAGAAGATGGACATATTCTAAACTTCGTTGGTCCTCTGATTGGTTACAGACTGTGGAATGAGAGAGCTCCGTGAATAATTTGTGTACAGTCCCTCACAAACAGGGCTGAACACTTTAAAATGGCACGTCTGTCACTAAAATACTGTTTGGAGACACTATTTTAACACATTACGCCTCTCTGATGTGACATGAATCCTCACAAGGTGAAGCGGAAAAATAAATAGGTGTCAAGTGAAGTGCAGCGTTCATTTCATATGTGATTATTGCTCTAAAACAAAGAGACTCAAAGAAGATAATGAGGAAGAACAGTCCCTAACATATTGTTTGTGAGACTTGTTAGCTCATAACTCTGTCTAACAGCAAGCTTCCCTAATGGCTTTTCTGCGTAAAGTCTCCAGGAGCTGCCCGTGTTACTGCAGGCTCTCTCTGGATCCTTCCTTCCGTCCAAACACATGCATGTGTCGGTGGACTGGTGAATCTAAATTTAGAGAACAAATGTGAGTCTGCTTACCAGTGTCATTAAACTCCCTGTCTCACCTGTGGCTCTCGCGGATCACTGCTAACAATGGAAAAGATCGGCTCATTGTTTCAGCAACCGACGCCACTTAAAGTAAAACAATGTGTTTTTAAATGCTTGGTTTGTTGTATTTTTGTTGCTAAGGCATTTTTTTGTATCATTAGGACACATTACATTAAACTTAAAGATGTTAAGTTTTGATATCATTGTTTATTAAATACTTTATGTGGATTAAATAGTCTATCTTAAAATATTTATTCATTAAGTGTAAAATATAAGGTAAAAACATGAATTTAAACATTTATTGGCCTCGGGTAAAAAAAATGAATTTACTTCTTTGGTGACTTTATTGCATTTATTGTCTATTTGAATGTCTTTGTAGATTATCAGCCGACTCAACCTATTCCTCATATATTCTCTCTAACGTTGAATGTATAATTCAAAAACATATAAATGCAGTCTTTATTGAACATTTCTTACCCATCAACGTTCACAGCTCCCTCCGAACCACCCACTGAGCTGAAATCCTTCCCAGTCTTGTGAATTGTTTTGCAGGGCTCCCTCCTTCAATGAAAACATGAACGGTATTCCCGAGGGAACTGCCTTACGTTCCCCTGCTTCAGACGGAGGAATGTGGCCCTGTCAGTGTGTGTGTGTGTGTGTGTGTGTGAGCAGTATACCCTATTACTGCTGATGTCTCTGAACTGGCTCCCGAGGCTCGGAGGGTAAACTCTCAAGCAGGAGAAAAGGGAAAGAGAGAGGGAAAAGAATGACATGTCGAAACAGGAACTAAATAAGGCCAAAGGGAGCCCGGGAGAGAAATAATGGTGGCGTTGTATCATTAGTGACGCTGAATACACTTGTGTGATTGTGTAACAACGATGAGGGGAGTGCCACAGTAATAAAGCAAAAGCACAAGTGCCTATAGTGTATACTGGATATTTCCTAAAAAAAACAAGGAATACACCCTACTCTTTATCAAGAATGACAGGCCCTACTCTTCCAAATGCAATGGATCATTTATTTTGAGTAACAGGTGCAGTAATCAGGTCTGTCTGTCTTTTATACACCTCGGTACTTCCTCCAAAATCAAGGCTAAGAACAACATCCTGAAGCCATAACATAAAGTCATAAGTGCTCAGACCAGGAAACGGCCTTTGTAGTTCCAGTTCCTCTCACTCTGTCGGAGTTTTCATTCATTTGTTCACATGATTGTAACACTTATAAGGGACACATCTTTAGCTCCTGAGAGTGGATCCTTCCTTCTGTGGTTCTCCATGAGGTTTCTATTTTCCCCCTCACCCTGATGGGGGTCCGAGGACAGGGAGTGTTGTCTTGTTCAGTCTGTTTGTCTATTTCCTGCTTATTTGTTTATGTAAAGCCCGTTGAGGCCACTGCAGTTGTGATATTGGTTATGTTAAAAAAAGGTTAGAGGTTGTATGCTACAGCATTTTTGTTATATAAATTATGATAAATAAAGCCAACAGAAACAAGTAAACTAAAGTATTTTTAACATTTTATTGCCTTCCAGGCCTTGACCATAAAGCTGTATTGGGACCAGTCTGGATTTCATTGATAAGGACACACCACATATTGTTCATGTTTTTGTAAAGTAAACATAATTTTTTACTATAGATAGGTATAAAAGTAAGATAAACCCTCTGAGTCACTGGCAGCTAAGCTTTATGACAAAACAGTTGAAGCGTTTGTCATTTCAGCTCTTCCAACAGAAGAATATCTCACTCTGTTGAAGAAGCGACAGAGTTGAGCTCTGATTAAACCACAAGCCTACTGCTGACTTGTGTCGCAGTCAATACCGCAATGACTGAGACCAGGTCATGTCCAAGACCAGGGAAGATCAAGATCAAGACTTTATGCAAGGTCAAGGACAAAGCAAGACCGTGACAATTAAAAAATCTAACCTAGATTCTAATCTAAGTCCAGACTCATGGAGGAATAGTGTTTGGTGACGGAGGCAGAGTTAGAAATAAGATTTTTAACCAATAACAGACACATTTGCCATTTGTGGTCTTGTTTTTTTTTTTTTGGGATCGAGACCCTGACAAGACCAACACCTTTACAAAAAAGTCTTAAGACCCGTTTTAGGACCCAGACCAGTCTCGAGGAATACAACACCAGCACATACTGTCATTTATAACAATCTACTCAGTGAAGATATGTGTAAATATATTCTCATTGTTCATCATAGCACCTTCACCGACACATTTATGCTTTACGGAGTCTGGTGAAGTGTTACTGTGAGAGCTCCTTTTCTGCGAGTGACAATAAGTGTCACTTAAACTGCAATATCTTTCTTATCACACAATGTCAAATACATTTATAGCTAACGGTGAACTATTATCATGCAGCCAGTGACCCGACACAACTGAACTCTATACTCCCTGCTCTATCCCCCAAAGTCACCTTAACTTTTTAACACCGATCAAAGAGAAGAGACCAGACGGCCTTAGTCGTATAGTTCAAAGCACTGATGTGTGAGAGAACGGGCAAAAATGGAGTAGAAGAGAAGAAAAAAGGTTGAGGAGAAAAAGAGAAGTCAATGAGGCACAACCCTGACTTCAAACACATCGAGATTAACCTTGCTCACAGCGACGCCTTGTTTCGGTGAAGAGTCTGAAACCCATTAGTGAGTCCGGTCTGTTTCGGGAGGATCATGACGCGATGGAGAGAGAGGTACAGCGCTGTCTGAATATAAAGCTCAGTGGGAAAACATGATAAAGGCATTGACATTAACATTAAGGCAAAGTCTTATTTTTTCAACAATGAGGCCAAGTTTAGACCGGTCTACACCACAAACAACACCAACTCACATACATCCAAAAAACAATAACACATTAATACTTAAAATAACAGTTATTTGTTTTAATAAGAGCTTTTCAGGGGACGCAAAGACGCTTTACATTTCCATTATTCCCTCACTCCACAGTCACACACTGGTGGTGGTAAGATGGCAGCCATTCTGCGCCTACGGCCTCTTCGTCCATCACCAGATACATTCACTAAACGGTCTTACACCAGAGCCACAGACACTGGAGGCAGGGAACCAGGGAACAGTGTGGCAGTAAGAGCACTTACATTATTACACACAAAGACAAAATAACAAGAAGAGACAAATGAACAAATTATAAAAGACAAGTGCAGGTTGTGGCGAAATCAACAGTTTACAGTGTCACATGTTCACCTCTCCATATTTTTACTAATGTTCATAAATGATGTTCACTGGTGTTGTCTGTTGGAGTAGGATGTAGTGATCATAATTTAATAGCTCTAACAAGGAAAACAAAACTGTTTAGATCTGGTGGGAGGATTGTTTATCGTAGATCTTATAAAAGGTTTAACCCTGACCTGTTTATGGAGGATGTAAAAAGGTCTAATTGGTCTGTAGTCTTTGAGGAGAAGGATGTAAATGTGGCTTTGAAAAATTAAAAGGACAATGTTTTAAAAATAGTTGAAAAACTTCGAAAGAGGGCTATAAAAATAATAATGCTCCATGGTTGGATGTGAGTTAATGTCTCTAATGAAACGAAGAGATAAAAATACTGGTGCTCAAATCAAAATCTGAGACAGAATATAGTATTGCCAGTTGAGAAAGTAACAAAATTTAATAATTTTAAAAAGAAAACTTATTTTAGACAAAAGAATATGCTATTCTATTAATGATAGTAAACAACTGTGGAAGATACTAAATGATTTACAAAAGGCCAAAGTATTCTTACATTTTTCTGGAAACAGCAGGAGAGGTAACACAATATATCTTCTTTATTAGCAAAGTAAAAAAAAAATATCTTACATGAAATTACATATCATCGTGTCTCACCGTGTGATAATATTAAAACCATCATGAGTGAGTAAATCTGCTCTTTGGTATCTAATAGTGTTAATGAGGACATGATTAAATAAATATTACATGCTCCTCTAATTTTTTAAATAATATTATATTCTGTGTAAACTTATTTAATAGAGCTGTTCTTAGTGGAGTGTTTCTTGAGCGCTGGAAGGAATCTAAAATAGTACCTTTGCTGAAAGATGAAAGATCTGGGTTTACAGCTTCTAATTGTAGACCGATTAATATTCTCCCTGTGATGAGCAAAATTTTGAAAAGATTATTTTTAATCAAAGGGTATTTTATAAGAAATGGTCTGCAGCATGCCTACAGACCCGGCCAGTCTACGAACACAGCCTTGGTGCTTGTGGCTGATCAGTGGTTAATGGATGATAAAAACTTGTTGGTGTTTTTAGATTTAACCACATTTGATGTTATAGACTACAATATCCTTTTATTTAAGCTTTAATGTTATAGGTTTTCTCGGTCGTGTCTCTCATTAATAAGTATCTATTTATCGGGCAGAACTATTTTTAATGATCGTTTTTTGGATAGTAAATTGTTATCATGTGGTATTCCACAGGGCAGCTGTTTGGGTCTACTTTTATTTTTGGTGTTTGTAAATGATCTGTCAGATACTGTGAAAAATGCTGTTGTTTTTTTCGCAGATGATGTAACTCATGCATCGCCAAAAATAACAGATTTAAGTCAAAATGTACAGAATTAAACCTAATACTTTTAATTACCAATTTATAGTAAATTAGCTCTAAAAAGTTCTAAAATGAAATGTATGTTTTTGGCACATATGTTAACCTAATTGTGTGACCTAACTCTGAGTATTAATTTAATTTCGGTTGAGCAGGTGTCTAAAACTGACCTCCTGGGTGTGAAGCTGGACATAGACCACGTTGTGTCCAGGATGGGCTGAAGGATTGCTCTGTCTCGGAGATCTTCGGGCATTTGCCCACCTTCAGTCATGAGGACAGTTGTTCAATCTTTAGTCTTCTCACACCAGTGCTACACAGGGTCACCTGAAAAACACCACAGATTGTCCAGAATAGAGCTGCCAGGATAGCCCTTGGTTGTTCTTTTGAGACAAGTGTTTGAGAGATGCATTTGAACTTATTCTGGTTGAAGGTAGAAAATAAATTAAAGGTGAGCCTTCTGTGTTATATGCATATTTAAACATAATCCAAGATCCTTTGTTGATAAATTAGTCTACAGTGGCTTTTGTCACCAATATGTTACGCATCAGGTTAGCTCCAGGGATTTGGTTGTTTCTATTTGTTGTTGTTGTATGTTTTAGAATTTTTATGCACCCCAGAAATGTCATGTCCTAGTGTTGTGTGTTTATCTGTATATGTATTGTATTTCATTTCCTATGTTTTATTGTGAAATCACTAAACCCTGTCTGTGTTTCAGATTGTCTTCCTGCCCTGGTGTCTTTCCCTCCACTGTGATTACCTGCTCCGCCCTAATGTGTTCCACCTGTGTCTCATTGTGTTCCCTTTATAGTCTGTGTGTTTTCCCCTGTCCTGTGCCAGATTGTCTTTTCCTTAGTGTGAGCTTTCCAGCGGTTCTTTGTAGTGCATTTGATAGATTCTAGTATTTTTGACCCTTGTCTTGTCTTGTGATTACGTCTCTCGGATTTTGGATTTGTACCTTTGCCTCGGAAAATAAAGAACGTCAAAGCTCTGCCTTTCGTGGGATCTGCTTTGTGAGTCCTTTTGCCTGTCCCTGACAAGAAAGACTAAGGACCACATTTGGAGAAGCAAATAAACTAATACTAAATAAATACAGTCGTTTAAACAGGGCCATTTTTATTCTTACAAAAATATTATTTATTATTCATTTTTATTGCCATATACTTACTTGAAACAACAGCAAGTGACTATGTTAACTTTGTAACTGCACTGAAATGGCTTAAACAAAGACTTAGCTAGGACTAAGTCTAGAGTTAAATATTATTCATGTTTAACATAATGGTCCAAGGAAAAAGCTTTTATTTTCTAATATTTTTATTTAAATGTAAAAAAAACTTCCATCACAGTTTGAGAACCACTTGCCCGGGTCATGGCTGCCAGCTCAAAGGTTCCTTCCTGATTTGTACTGACGCATGTATGTTACCTATGCCATGAAAAAAGCCCATCAAAGGAATAAATGAGATCAGCAGCAGAGTCAAGTAGAGGTAAAACTGCAGCTAAAGGTCAACTGAGACACTTGGGTTTTTGATCTGGGGATAAAAAATACTGTGAACTCAGTAGAGCTTAAAGGGGATCATTATTTGAAAACTTCCCTGCAGGTAGCTTCTCAAAGTTTGACCTGTGTTTCAACTCATGCGGGGTTTATACAAAGAAAGGGATTCGTGCCGAGATGTGACAGGGCTGTAAAGAAGTTGGAGCAATAATTACTAGTCAGAATGCATTCATAAAGCGGATATATACAGGTTTCTGCAAAGATCAAACAGGTCTGAATTGTTGTAGTTGACGTTTGGCCAAAAGGGAAAGCTCTGTGTATTGTATAAGCCTAAAAAAAGCCGAGTTCAAAAGGTTAAAGCTGCAGAATGAGATTTGAAACTTGGGAACCATACTGCCAGCCAAAGTCAAAGCGCAGTTACTACAGCACGAGTTTATGTACGTAACTCTGATGTTTAAACAACATTCAAATAAACCCAAAAATAAACATAATGGAGTCAGGTTTGTAGATCTTTAAAGTTCAAGGTGCAGAGTGTATTTTATTTTAGTAACGTCTGGTGGTGAAGGTGCAGATACACCCTTCCTTTCTATGGCCTGTATCCACTTACGGTAGCCCTGCAGGGACTTTCTGTTTTCTAGGAACTGACCCAGTGTAAATGGGTCAGCTGATGAGTCCTTTATGCAGAATTGTGGTTAAAAAGTGTGCTTCTTCTCCAGCAGTGCTCCTTCCACTGTGGTCAGATGTATACTGTGTGATACAAATGTTACTCAATGCACCTTTAGTGTTGATTCTTAGCAAACGTGTGCACTTTGGAAGGGGCAACCCACAGCGATCACATTCTTACCAGTGATACACAAAATCGTAATATTTTCGGAGCAAAAAAAATGAACCCATTTTTTTGTTTTAAAAAATTTACAGTGATAGCAGTAAACAATGATGACCTGGTCGAGAAGCAGCATAAAAATACAAGTATGGGGTGCCTCAGTGGCTCAGCTGGTGGAGCACCCACCACATACTCGAGTGAGGGTCTGATTCCGGCTCGGGTCATGTATGCTCAATTCCTCCCTCTTTCAACCTTGTGTTCTGTCTACACCGTAACAATCAAATTAAGACAAAATGGACCAAAAAAATTGACAAAATAAGTAATAATGCTAGAATCTCTATTGTTTGTAAGGATTTTTTTTAAAGAAGAGTGAGGCGAACGAGCTGGGCATGGGGTGCGTTCACACTCGCCATGTTTGGTGTGTTCAAACGGACTCTGGTGGAGTTGCTCTGTTAGTGCAGTTCGCTTGGATAAGTGCGAATGCTCCAGACGTACCTCAGTGCTCCTTCAAAACAGAGGTCTTCCAAGTGAACTCTGGACAGGTTTGATTCAAGTGTGAACTTCATGCGGACCATATACGAGCCCAAACAGGAAGAGGCTCATAAATTATCGACAAAAAACTTAATGCTTAGTTTCCCACTAGGTCGGAAAAAAATGAACTAAAACAATATTGTCCGACCAAAAAAAATGAACAGAGGTCAAATGTGAAGCACTGAGAAGATAAAATACTATAATAACATTGTATTAGCATTTGGGCTAACAGCACCATCTAGTGTGTTCCTTAAAAAATATTCCGTTTGGTCCGCAGTATAAAAAGCCAGCTGTGAAGACTTTCTGCTGTTGAACCAAAATAAAGGTATTGCTTTCAGTTTTGGAACACAAGAGTGAACGCAACCTTAGTTGTTTCCAAATAATTCTAGTCAGAAAGACTGAAATAATATTAATAATAATAACTTGCTGTTAGACAATATAAATGTAATGAGGTGGAAGGTGAGGAAGATAAATGTATTTACCTGGCTATTAATGCTGTAGGAGCTGTGACATTGAACAAAAGCTTATACACAGTTACACAACAAACTTTCTCTAAGCCTTCACTTTGGAGAAGTCTGCATATATAAAGAAAAACGGAATAAGGGCTTATTTGTTTTACTAGAAATAAATTAGATGTAACTCATTGTGGCTACAACTTCTAACCTTGACCAGGCATTGTGCTCAGAGCCTCATTCTTCTTTGTGACGACTCGTGTGACAAAAAAATAACACATTTGTTTTACTTTTTGCCAAACATTACCTTCCGGGTTTGTTTACTCACTGGTTGTTTCTGCGGGCAGCCCACAGGATGCCTGCAGGGTCAGGTGTCTGATAGAATCCGGCAGAAGAGCGTTCGAGGAGGCACTTGTGCTCAATAAACACTGGATATAAAGTGATCTAGTTTTGAAGGGCTTCTGCTTTATTCCTTAAACAAAAGTAAATAAAAGTGACTGAAGAGAATCTCTTTTGGAAGTACAGATGTGATGAATGTTTGAAGCTGTAACTGACTGTATGTCTCTGATACCTGATGTCTTTTCTGTCTGACAAATGTTATTCAGTCATTGCTCTTCCTGCCATATTTCTGCTGTGTCTTATTACCATGAAGCCAAGAATAAAACAACATGAAGGCTGGAGAAGGAGGAAGCTCTTGTCCCTAATGATGATAAAGCTCCTTGGGGGGAACTTACTATTCATTAACAGGATCTAGGAACATTATTAACAATGTTAGGGATGTAGCAATAAATAATACAAATAAAACAGATTAAAATATTAGCAAATAGCATTGGTACCAAGTGAAAATAGATAAATAAATAAATAAATAAATAAATAAATAAATAAATAAATAAATAAATAAATAATAATAATAATAATAATAATAATAAAATATGTGTCTGTAAATGCACAAAATCTAAAAGGTAAAAAAGTTGTCCACACAAAGCTCTAAATAAACACAACACTTTTGCAAAAGATAATAATTAGGTTCCAAAGGATACGCATCTCTGAGAAAGTGAAGATAAATTTACTAATGCAACTTAACTCTTATGAATTGTATTTTTCTTAAATAATAGATACATTTTATATTTGCTGTTGTTTTGAAAACTATTATCCAGCTCTCACCTTTCTCTTCTTGACCTGCTTGGTTGGCTTTATGTCCAGCCTATCATTTTATTTAACTGTAGCCACTGATACATCATCTTTAATGTGAGCGTTCACACCATCCACAGCCCATTACCCACTCATCCATGCCCCCAGAGTGTGTCTCCTCAGTTCAGCCGTGGCCTCCCCTCGTTTCCTGCTCCTGCTCCGGTGATGGGCCACTGTCACTAAGCCCCGCGCTGCCCATCTGCACCTGTCAGGCACCATCTCGTCTCTGCAGTTAAAGCTGGCAGAAAATAGCCCTGGGAGCAGAGAGAAGGTGACGGGAGCAAAAGCTATGACTCAGATCCGACCGAGTGAAAGTGAAAGTCGAGCTGGGGACATGAGAACAACCATCACATGAGTTTAATCATCAGAAAACGCTCTGGCAGATAATCAAATGTACAAATGATCAGATATGTCACTGAGTACACACATAGTCCAAAGTGTAGAGGCTTGGTTTATGTCATACCGTAGCTAAGGGTGTGTTTTACTAATAATGTGGAAAAGCAGAACGGTTCTAATAGTTATGTTGTTGAACCAACAGAACAAACTCTCGTCTCAGTAAAAATGCTAGCGTCTGAAGACACGTTTTCATGAGCCTCGTGCTTCTTTTTATTTGCTTTATGTCTGACATTCATTCTTATTGCACTGTGAAGAGGAGCCATTAAATAAACTCGCACAGATCAGCATTAAGCCTTTCTATCATGGGCCCAGTTCCAAACTCTCATTGGCTGCATTACAACTCTTTGAATGAAGCTGTATGTTTCCATTTTTTATGTGACTCTAGACATAACAACATTTATTATCTTGTGTTTATAGAACTTTCCTAAATTGCTCACTGTTTTTTCAAAACCTTAAACAGAATTTACTGTTTAAGCACAGTTTACAACACCTCTTTACTCTTTATTACCAAACTCTGAACACATTCTCGCTCAATAAAACACAATCGACATCCTTACCCTGACGGAGCGTCTAAGGACAGGTCTGTTAATAAGCCCTTTGAGGATGTAATACTGGGCTAAACCCAAATGTCTTGTCCTGTCTTGACATTCTTAGACACATTTGAGTCAAAAAGGTAAAGACAGGAGGCAGAGGTTAGACACAATTAACACACTGCAGTCTCCACTAACACACAAACAAAACACTCTAACTAAATATAAATTCAATATAAAGACTGTTCTGAGGCATAAATGAGCTCTATTTTCGAGATCCTTTAAGGACAAGGACTAAGGACTCACTAAGACCAACACCATTATCATGATTTGTTGCTAAAATATGCAAGTTATACAGTGACGGAACAAAATTTCAGAAAAAAAATTCATTTTATATTAATGAAAAAAGTCATGCATTTACAGCATTTATTGTTTTTTTTTGTACCCTTTCTAGACACCAAAAGTACATCATGCTTCCATTTATTTCATTCACGCACATTTATTCTGTGGTGGTGGGAACCTCTGTAGGATGGACAAACAGGCTGGCCTACAGCCTAAGCCTCTCCGACCACCACCAAACACTGTGCCCTGTAAGAAACCTATAACTGTGTAAACTTGAATACTGTTAAATCCAAAAGCTACACGTTTGTGGGTTGGTCTGATCTGTTTGGACACAGCTGTGATAAGAGCTAAGGAGATAATCTGGTCTCACCTTAAAGACATAATGCTGTAATAATGAGTCACTGTAGAGAATATAGTAAACGCTCCTGTATTAGGAGTTTATGTTCCTTTAGACCAAATAAAAATGGAGCTATACCTCTTGTAGTGATTGTGCTTTTTATTTGGTTTGTTCTATCGAGCTTGACTCATGTCATTTTGTTGCTGATGATAAACTGTATTTAGTGTTTTACTCTGTTGTGTCTGCTCTGTGTGTGTTAGCTTTGACGACAGAATGTTAAACAAGACACAGTTAGCTTTTGCCTGAAAGTCAGAGGTTTTGTTAATTTAGTTTCAATTTTAGAAATTGTGTTAGATGTGTAGAAAAATGGGTTTAAAATTTTCAGGAAAACTATAATCATCCATTCTAAAGGTGTGTTCATGCTTTTCTCGTTTGGTACAGTTACGAGTGTGATTTACTTTGAAAACTATAAATGATGCACACTTTATAAAAATACACACTTATACCCCTCAAAAAAGTGGGGCACGGTCCACTTCCAACAATTAAATTGAAACGTGAACGACACATCAACCGTGGACGTCTAAACGAAGCAGCAACCGTAAAAAACATGACAAAATGGGACACTAAAATCACATGACTCAACTTTTAACGAGAACAAAAGAGAGATGTCTGTTGGAGTAAAATCAATTGAGTAGAATTAAAAAGAGGAGAAATAAGGAGGCTAAAAAGCTCTATAATTTTTTTGACAGGCCCATGTAGAGCATTGAACGTTGCGGCCATCTTCATAAAGTTAACTTCATGACTTTACATGGTTGAGCCTTTAAAAATACTAATAAAATAATGTTTTTTTAAGGCTCAGTTTGTTGTGTAATTTTAAAAATGCCACTACAAATACAAACCTTTTTTGCTAAAAACTATTGTTTTGATAAAAACTAAAGAAAGCAAAAGAAGTTTGTCGTTTTAAATTAGTTGAGGTCCAACACATAAATTATATACGCTCTGGGTATTTTTGCATTACTTTGACTGTGTTGATGCAAATGGCATAAAATTTGGTCAGGTTTAAAATATTGGGATGAATTTAAATTTTTCATGATTTTTCAAATGGATTTTAAACTAAATAGATTTTCTTGTGCCATTGACTCCCATTTATTGATTTATTTAGATTTTTTCATTCCCTGGTGTTGAAATTCCATGATATTTCTATGGCAATCTAAAAAAAACATTTTTTTTTTGTGAGTGTCCTAGGGACCAAAGTGAAACACAAAATAAAAAGACCCCCATGCGTTAAGCAATAGAAACAGACAAACTGTAAGAAATACTCTTTATTCAATCACAGTCACTGAAAAAGAAACGATTTGCTAACGTAGAAAACAGAAACTTGCACTCTCTCTTTCATTCAACACATACAGTATATGTACTTACTTATGTACTAACGGGGCGCGCATGGGACGGAGTAATCTAACCAACAACTCAAACACATACACAATTAGGTCACATTTGACAGTGTGGACTCAACAATGGCTCAAAAATGCATTCAAAACAGAACAGCAACTCTTAATGGTTAATTTAAAAAAGCAAATGTTAGAAGAAAGAAATATGGCAATAGTTAAGATGCCAGTGACAAAAAAAATACATAAAATACAAGATATTGTTATAAAAAAAAAAAAAATAATGGCACAATATGTTAACGTTATTGGTGGATGTGCATTGTGTAACGTGCCTTTTCTCATTGAAGTTTAACAGAATAAATATGCATTCACAGTAGAACAAGCAGCACTTCATTTTCAAAACTGTAAAAGAGAAAAATAGAAAGTAAGCAGAGAAGTAAGTCATCTTTGAGCCTGGCAGATTGTTACCGTAATTAAGATTTTTTTTTTTTTTTG
Organism: Neodontobutis hainanensis; assembly: GCA_024349245.1. NCBI lineage: Eukaryota > Metazoa > Chordata > Actinopteri > Gobiiformes > Odontobutidae > Neodontobutis > Neodontobutis hainanensis. Next base: position 2,557,377 of record JALDNG010000004.1, on the reverse strand, counting down.
CTAAAATCCAACTGTCCAGAAGGAAACTATGCTTACGGGAAAAGAAAAACTGCTCAACACTAATTACAGCCGAGGGGAGACAGCTTTACTTTCCACATAAAATGATAATTATTACAGTTTTAATTAGAAGCAATTAGAATAAATTAAATAAATAATTGGTGCAGATTTGTTTTGACTGGGCAGGACAGAGACATAATGAGCAGAGCACGCAATAATTACTGTGGCTGTAAATGCAAAACGGTTCAAAATGAAAAACAAGGTATTAATTGTTGAATACTGTTGCAGTCATAAAAACTAATTTGACACTCTTTTCACACAAATATACAACAAATTTAATTAACTTTCAGCCTTTAACATTTGTAAGAGGTCTAACAAGAAGCAGACTGTAAATACTGATCGATCAAGAATATGAAACATGTTTATCTGGACTGTCCCCAACTCTAATTAAAGTTTTTCAGTTTATTTGTAGAAAGTGCAGATATGAGTACATAATAATTATAAATAGATTTTGGTGCCATGTGGATTTGTTAGATCTTTAATCAAGGGACTTGTTTGAAGGACGTGGAGGCTTCAGGTGAACATTAATTGCAGTTGGCTCAACTTATATCACCTTCATTTACAGTAAAATTTGTCCAAATTGTTATTATACAGTATATTTTAAGAAACAGATGGATGTAACTGTGCTGAGAACAGATATGGCAGTATCTGAGGAGGTCAATTGAATATGATTACTCCAAATGCTGAGGCACAATGAAGCCAGAGCTGTACGACGGCAACAGTTTGAAACCGAAAACAGCTGCTGCTAATAAACGATAGCTTTGTGGTTAGAAAAAAATGGACAAAATTTAGCATGTTTACCGTTTGATTATGAGGTTTATCACAAGAACAAGGTGTAATTCATCAAAAAAAAAATTCCTTTTATTTATTTATTTTTGCTTCTCATTTAAGTGAGGATTATCTATCGTCCAATCAGCTGACTGCAGTGTTTAGCTCCAACTTTTCCAAAGATGAACATGCTTGGGACCCGTTTTGAACCGATCTGCTGTAGGGATCTCCTAAAATAAGGTTTATAATTACTAATGAACGCCATTGGATGTTGTTATTCCACAGTTTGTTTGATGTCCAAGTGAGAACCAAGGCCAGTGGCACTGCATTTCATGGTTTTGGCTCCAAATTATATCCCATACAGTAAACTGCAATGGGAAAACATATTTAAAGCCTTGTTTTTACTGACCATTAGGGGAATGTTTTATGCTGTCAGCGATAATGTTTAGGGTTTAAATCAAAGAGTAGTGACAATAACCATAGTGGTTGCTATTTTAATCAATCAAAGCTCAAAGATTCTGCTAATGGGAACCAATGAGGCAAATGGAATATGGACACGTTACATTTTTGTGGCTGCACACAAAATATACCGCCAAATTATATATTTCTTGAAAATGGTGGTGACAAAATGCCAACAGTAGGTCTTTTTATAAAAAAGAAATGTATGTTGAGCGGCAGTAGCTCAGTGGTTAGAGCGGTCGTCCTTCAACTGGAAGGTAGGTGGTTCGATTCCCACTCTCCCCACAGTTCATACTGTCGTTGTGTCCTTGGGCAAGACACTTAAGCCACCTTGCCTCCAGTGTCTGTAATCCTGGTAATTACTGTAGAACAATGTAAGTCACTTTGGATAAAAGCGTCTGCTAAATGAATAAATGTAAATATTGTCTTTAGCAGGGTTTAGTGATTATAAAGACCAATAGGAGTAATTCAGAGTGATCAATAGAAAACAATCAAATGAGTGGAAGTCATTTGATTGTTTGAGGTGTTTATGAGGCTCCACACCTTATTTGATCAAATTATCATATTCTGAAAATGGTGGTGGGAAAATATCCAATATTTACTCAACAATATGGGGCACAATTCCTGTCTGTCTCTGTCTACCAAGTATCATGACAGAAAACATAGCATGACCGGCTCAACTAAAAAGGTACTTTGGCTTTGGCTGGGTTCTGAAGCTGAAATAAACAATTACAATCACTCACACAGTAGACAACAGACAAGTCAAAAAAATGTTAAAAAATAATCTAGCTATCCTAAAATCCTTCTTGCAGTTGACAGAAAAAGCTACATTGCATACTGTAAAAGGTTAAGAATCAGTGTTTTGTCTACCACTAAAAACATGTTCAAATGTCATTTTTCACATAAATAGATCTGCTGATTTAAACTCTGGATGTGTATCGTCCAGATAGGTTCTTTTTTTGAGGAAACCTTCAGACCCTGGGCAGGTCACATTGTTTTGTGAATGGAAAGAACTGTGCCAACCTGCTCCAAGTAGAAACAGATGAAATTCATTTAAGTCTTTGACAGAAACCAAAGAAAGAGTTCTAGATTTGTTCGTGCTAAGTCCTACACGTGAGAACATCTGCAAAGGGGCCCAGAAGGTTCTTGTTGAAGATACATCGAACCCAAACCAAGTAGGTGGTGAATGGTTTGATGTTTTCTGAAAAAGTATAGTTTTGTTGAGGAAGGATGTAAGGCATGTAGGTATTTTCTCCCTGCTCTTGAATCCAGACTTCGTACTTGACTTCCCTCACTTTTAGAAATTTCAGATTCCAAGGTATCTGCCAAGAGACCGTGAGTTTGGCTTCGTTTGACGTCTGTACCGAGGTCTGACACTGTGGTTCTCTAACGCGGCCTGGATGGACCAAAGTTGCCAGCTTTGACTTCTTCAAAATCGGCTTGGTCTTCATTCCTTCTTTGACGACTTCCATAAACAAAGGTATGTCCACCAAAGTGTCCTGATAGATTCGGAAAAGCCACTCTGGATTACGACAACACAAGTGTCTCGGGACATCTTTGCTGGTGAGTATTCGCTCTTGTTCAGCTTTTTCCAAGTGACTGATTCCACCTTGTTCCCAGGGTCGGTCGGGAAAGGTGACAGTGTTCTCCTCGATTGTGTTTCTCCATGAAATATAGTGAAGCTCCATGCCAGGGAGAGATGCAAGGGTTTTGTAAGGGGTGTACTGTTCTGGGTTTACGGCGAATGGAAACAGCTCGACCACAACAGCTCCTCTGGGAAGGAAAAGCGAGGTGACAAGCTGTGCTCCGTGCATACTGACAAGCATGAATGCTCCACTGATCACTTGGACGATGCTAGCGAAGGACTGGTCTTCTAGGGAAACGGTGACCACTCGCATTTGAAACTCCTGCGCCAGTGCCATGATCAACTCAGCTTCATTCAGGATTAGTCTCGTTGTTGAACGACTGAAAACTACAATGTACTCCTCTCTTTTCTCCTTCTCGTCTTCTCTGCTCACATCTTTCTCAACCTCTTCCATCCCAGTGATGTTCATTTTCTCCATCAAAGCCTTGGCAAAATGTCGAATTTCATTCCCAGAAACCAAGATGTTTGCTTTAGGTCCTTGCGGCTGGACAAAACCGTACTGGTACCATGTGGTCATCTTGGACAATCCGACATACGATTTAGTAAAACACATTAGCTTCCCAAAGTTCTTTAGCTGTTCTTTTAAAAGAGGCTGCTTGCTGCTGAGAAGTCGGTAGAGGTCAAAGTGCGGACCTTCGCTCCAGCCCTCCATAAAAACCAACCGAGCCTCGTCGTCCAAGTCTGAATACTGTTTCATGGTGTAGTAAGCTGGCAGGAGGTCATCATGGAAAACGTGCATCAGATTGTCCGGATTGAACCGGTTTAGGATAAGGGTCACATCTGGTACAAATACAGGCTTGGGCATGAACTTTAACGCAGCAACAGGCAACTCTAAAAAGTTAAAGTATTGTGTGTTGTGATCTTCCACAGAGGATAAATCTAACAGAGCAGGTTGAAAGCGTCTAGATCCTAAATTAGGCAGCATTACAGATGAATTAGAGTGGAAGAAGACAAACTCCTCTGCGTCTGAGCAGTAGCAGAGGTAGTCAAAACGACAGATACGGTCCGTGTGCATCTTCCCAGTACAGACCATTTGTGTGCCATGCTCTTGAAGAGCTTCAAGGGCGACGTGGTAGTCGATGCGGGCCTGCGAGAGCTCCTGGGACTGCCGCGTCATATGTAGCTCCTCTTCAAGCAGGGCAGCATGCTCGCTCAGCTTGGAGTACTTCCAAAGCAGGGCTGCGACTACAGAGACCAGCAGCCCATTGAGGAGCGCGCCTACGCTCATCTTACAGCCCGCCACTGAAGCCCGCATCACTGCAGCTGCTCAGGGCCCACCTCCCAACTAGCCTCCCACCTCAAAGGGAGACAACGAGACATCCGCCACCAGGCAATGACTGAAAGACAAGATAGAATGACAGAAAAATACTATTAGGTGAAGAACATCATCAAAGTGACCTAACAGTAACACAAAGACTAAAATCAACGACTAATACTCAAGAATAGTTTCCACTCTTTTCCAAAACAAAAAATTACAGATTGTGTGAAACTTTTTAAATGTGTTTGGACAAACACCAAAATGCTAATTATGTTTGTAGAATTATATTATACAAAGGAAAAAAATAATCTACCTCAACACAATGAACAGCAGCCAAATCAAACATATATAAATTACTACCTGACCTGTGTCATTTCAAATTGCAATCAGTTTGAAATAAATATACATTGTGACATTTTTTATAATCTGAAAAATGGTCAGCATTCATCTATGAACTTTGGGAACCGTAATGCTCTGTGAATTATATTACATCGTACACCAAAACAGACTAAACTATGTGAAATAACGTGTTTAACAAAGTGACTAATTTAATTATTATTTTAATTTTTTTACATTCAGATAACAGACAAACTAGATAACAGACAAATAAAACACCTAAAAAAAAACACCCACAAAGTACCAGGATGTTCCCTGTGCTGTTTTAGTTTGCCGACTTTGCTCACTCTTACCCAAACGTTTCCCACTCTCACTGTCTCGAGTCTTTTCTGTGAAATAGTGTTAAACTAATGGGTTATTTATGAGGTTAGACAATTGGAATACAATTAACATGCTTTGATATGGGTTTGTCTTGGCGCAATAACACCTTTAGAGTGGTTCAATGGGAGATTACAATGGGAGGAAGTCAGGAGTGAATAGGATGACAGCTTAAGTACAGTTAGCCTAAGTGGTAAAATCACTACTGAAGACAACAAAAAGGTACTTAAATGTACTGAAACACTGCACGTTAAGCGGTCTGTCTGGCCGGTGCTATAATGATGGCGCTGGGTGGAGGTTGTTGCTGTTGCCAACAAAAACAAAATCATTATAATGTAATAAATCAACCAGCCATACCAAATAGTGGACCGACTTTCTGATAAGAGTAAAGAAAAGGTTAAAGCAAAAGCATCTGGACTTAGTTTTCAAGGTGAAGACATTTCATCTCTATTCAAAGAGAGTTCATCAATTCTGAGATCAACTGGTAAGAGAGCTGAGCTTTCTCTCTAGAGGGAGGGGTTTGACCTTAAACTAAACCTGACTGGATCAGGCTGCTTAACAACTATGAGACCAGAACAGTCTGGTCCTATCAGGTTTAGTTTAGAATTAGAGACGAAACATATTCACCTTGAAAACTGAGTGATGCTTTTACTTAAACCTTTTCTTCAAGGTGTCCTGGATGACTGAGAACCTTCACAGACATTCTAAAAACAGTGCCACAAAGACATAGACAATGCATTTTCCACAAGTGTTCCTTCTGACACGTTAACAATTAGTAATTTGGTTTTGATTAAAAAAGGCCGAAGTAACCTTCTCAATGAATCAGGGGATAATTTTGGAGTATACATTCATACTGTCATCATATGACACAAAAGATTACCGAGACAATTTATGTAAATGAACCAAAACAGTGATTCATCGGGCGAGTCTTACTTCCACCTTCACAGACAGCATTAGTTTACCTTGGCAAATAAATAAGGCTTCTTCCTAATCTCGCTGGATATGTCAGGACAAATTACACGGTGAGGAGCCGCTGAGAAAAGAACAACAGTACTGCTCTCGACCCGGCTCATCTGCATACTGAGAGAACAAGTGAGTCATTGAGAGACTAAATCAAACCAGGGGCTAATGGATAGCAGCTGCCAGCCAATACGAGGCAACCAGCATGTTAAATAACTATCTGAAGAGCATCGCAACAGAGGTTTCACTTGAATTAATCTGCCGGAGAGTTAAACTTGTTTTTCCAATAGCTTGGTGCGTTGACTTAAAACATAGCCATTGAAAGGAGAAAGCTCCCCACAACCTCGCTAACATGTATAAAAAGTTTATGTTTGGGTCACAGTTAATAAAAAATTACATCATATTATAAAAAAAAATATGCAAGAAAACTATCAAAAAGAAAAGCTTCAACAAAAGAACAGTAAAAGAGAACAAAACTTTAATGACAATTAAAGAAAGTATGCTAAACTAAAAGTAATGTAAACATTAAAGACAGCTAAAACATACATATTACAAACTTTTTTGACTTTTGAAATGTAGGTCTCATGAAAAAAGCTTGGTAAACACTGGTTTACGGTTAAAAAAAAAAAAAAAAAAAAAAAACTTTCATTAATACATTCTCAAGACTTTCTCTTGACTCTGTACAATACAATTTCACCACCAGCGCCATCTACAGTGATTCTTGAGAAAGGACTTGTTTTTTGTTGTCTGGTCTGCAGTTCAAAAAGCCCGTTGGTGCACCAGGGCTTTTTTACAAAAAAAAAAAAAAAAAAACTAAATGTCTAAAGTTCCATGTAAGCAGAAAGATAATCCAAAATGTCCATATAACCAAAGCAAAGGTTAATTCATGAATATTTAAAAGAAGTTCAGAACTTTAAGCTAAAGATATGAACTAGAAAAGAAATGCCCAAAATTTAAGCCTCGGTGTCATATTATCTTTCTTTACTGCAAATATAAGAGAAAAGAAGCTTACACAGTCTAGACAGATAAAATCATGTATATAATCACTTCTCACCTCTTGCCTGCAGCTCTTTCTAGTGTGAAGTTTCACACTAAAACGTCTCACACATCATTATCCTTTTGCCATTCACATATATTTATTGCTTTATTTTTTTGCAGTTCCTCTTATCTACCATCAGGGAATAAAGGCTGTAACTGGATATGTCTCGTTTGCTATTATCTTGTCTCGTTCTAGTCCCAGTTACTGTTTTTTTTTTTACACAAGCACCACTTTTGCCTTTTGTTCCCACAGTTGTCAGATACATTTCTTGAGCTTTTTCCATTCTGCAGAAGCCGAGCGAAAGTCCCTGGGATATTTTTGACACTGCACAACTACAATATGTTTCTGGCAACAGGGTCACTGCTTTTGATCAAACTCAGCCGATGCATACCAGACAGAAAGGGCACTTTTTTTTTTTTTTTGGAACCAGTGATGCACGACAGCTCTACAGAGGACAAAAAAATAAAAAATTTAGTCAGCTGATATGTTAAATAGAACAGCTTAGATCTTTAGAGTTGATTTCCTTAAGAGTTTATAGTGAACTAAATGTTACCTCTGCTGACAAATGGAGTTCAGGACGAGGGTAGGAAGAGGTGTGGTTGTGGTAATGTTGGAAAAGAGAACAGGCTTGTTTTCCCTCAGTGGGATGGTATAGTTTGGGTCTATATGAAATAGCTTGATATGGGAAGAATGTGGCAATTTTTGAAGTCCCTAACATGGCATTACATGGAATACAAGACCGTTTTTTTCCAAGGGTCCCTTTGGAAGTCAAAACAGCTGTGAGTCAATGAGCTCCAGAAAAAAAAAAAAAAAAAAGGGTGTCTTTTTTGAGAATGAGGAGGATCGGTCTTAATATAATGCTTAGGCCTTTAATATGCTAAAGCAATCTGTAAAATCTGCAGTCTATAAAGAAACTGCACCTGCGGCTATACTTTCTTTGCCTATAAATAGTGGGAGTTATTAATAAGGTCTAAAAGTGCAGTGTTTAGATGCAAAGGTAAAAGAAAAACAGCTACACACAATGTGACTTATAACATATTTTCTTGGCTTTGGAGTCAAACCATTTTCTAGCACCACACAAAAATAACAATTTCCATGTCTGAATCATGAATGCTACATGAGCCCAGTCCTGTAGCTCTGGGAAATCCAGGTCTCTTTCCCGGCACAACAGTGAAGCACAGAGGCATCCATACATCAAACTGGTAACACGGAGGACTCTCTGGTTACAGCAGAGCAAGGTTTTCAGGCATTCCTTTTTTTCCTTTTTCTCAGAAGCGTTTTTTATGCTGGTTCTTGCAACAAAATCGGAGTTTTTCGGGAAAATTTGCATAAAAACATTACACATTATACAACAAATAAGAGTTTAGCAACTGTGGTTTTCTACTGTTTTAACTGGAATCGCTTCCATTGAACACATGTTTTATTGTGTCTGAAATAATCACATACACAATTACCAATAGTTTTTTTTTATTAAATTTTTTGTAAAAGTCCATTGAATGCTAAAATGTTCTCATATAAATGACTTCCCAATTACAAGCCACTGTACAAGATGTAAAGTCTATCATTTATTGTGTAACTGTCCCTTATCAACCTGCACCTGTCCCAAGAAACAGATTCAGTGGGCATTTTGTCCAAACAACAATGCAGAAAGTCTGAGAGCTTTACAAGTATGAATATTAATTGTGGTTTTGTTGAATGTTATTTATTCTGGCCCCACAGAGTCATTTGGGTTGTGCTAACTTTAACCTCTAAAGTGAAAAGGTTAAGGCTTTTCATTTCCAATTTGAAACACTGGACATGAAATCCAACAAAACAGATTAGATGGGATGAGGTATGTTTGCAAAAACTATATTTTTCTGTCTAAAAGTGAACTGGGTTTAGCTCACTTTCATACAGACATCAGACTCCAGGCTTATGTGTTGTTTTACTCTGTTATTTTCACAGTATAAGGCTCAGTGACATTGGAGTGACCATAACCAGCCTATTTTTTATTTTTTTTTAACTTCGCCTGAAATCTAGGCCATTGTTGACAGGATCAGCCCCCACACAGCTCTCTTACTCTTGACCTTACTGGGCAAGCTGCCACTGCAAGCCAGATTTGCAATGTATTTTTACATTCACAAAAGAAGGAAAAAAACAGTGATGACGGGTAAGCAGTCAGAAAGGCCTATGCAAAGATAAAAACAAATAAAAATCAGTTGTTTTTATGCAAATGACTGCTCTAAATAAATCCAAAGATGTGTGGGGTCTACCAAAAACAATTCTCTTCACTTCCTTTAAAAATCCTCCAGGCATAATAAGCAGATAAAAGAAGGTTAATGATATTTCCTGAGACAAGATGCCATTGAGAGGCAGAGGAAATGTAAATCAAAGCTGTGAATGCTGCAGAATGGGTTCAGTGCTGATGCAGCAGACAAAAACCACAGTGAAATAAAATGTCATCAGAAGTCCCGGGGTGCTGTTTCATCAATCAATTTAATCTGGTTAGGTGCGTTTATTTGTGTGAAAATGTGTTTAAGAGTTAAATAATAAGCATGCTGTAACACTTTCAGTACTTTTCTATCTAATGCTAATGAAAGAATATAAATAGGAGTGGGCAATATAGTCTCAAAATTATATCATATGTAAAATTTGCTGCAACCATACATACAAACAATACAAAACACTGAACAACCTTCATTCATTCATTTTCTTCTGCTTGGTCCTGCTTGGGGGTTTCGGGTGACTGGAGCCTATCCCAGCAGCTTTGGGCTTGAGGCGGGGTTCACCCTGGACAGTGGCCAGTTAGTCGCAGGGCTAACATTTAGAGACAGACAACCATTCTCTCTCACATTCATTCACTAGGGACACTTGCCAATTAACCTATACATACATGTCTTTGGACGGTGGGAGGAGCCGGAGTACCCGGAGAGAACCTACGGTTAAACAAGGAGGACTTGCAGAAAGGCTGGAGTTAGCCAAGGATGCTTGATTCTGCACTATTTATTTGAGAATTGAATACAATTCAGCCACAAGAAGGCAGCAGAACATTATCTGAAACACTGACAAATATTTGATTGCTTTTTTTTCTCTAGCCATGATTACTTTCAAGCAATCTTTAAAATTATTAATAATGGATTTTTAAGACAACCTGCAACTGTCCGGTCTCTCTTTTTTTGCTTAATATGGGTTTGTGTTAGACTCAAGTTTTACAGGTTTTTGAGACACAAGGTTTACATCTGAAAGTGAACAATGTTCCTTTTTGAATCCGCTGATGCAGAAGCTTAGAACCTTTTTATGACTTGTTGCTGTGTGTTTTTTCCTTCACTTTGACGTTTGACTCCACCCAGTTTCCACACCTTGCAGTGGAAATGCTCGTCAGTTTGTAGTACACTCAGAATAAACTTTACATTGCTATTGATAGAAACAAGGCTTTAGATTTAACATTGAAAGCATTATGGAGATATTTGGTGTGCTCAGTACACAATGACAAGGTCAGCGCAGGGCTCGCAGCGCTAGCAGCAGTGCCGCTTTATTCTCCTCACTGCACACAACCTCCCAGTGGGACCCGTGAAATGCCCTCTGCAGTTCGTCCGCGCCAAGAAAGCCAGCTCTTCCAAATGTCACCCACGCTGCAAGACGGAGCGGCGCAGGAACAACGCTCGCTCATTTGCATCTCCACATGTTCCAGACGACAACAGAGAGACCGAGAGACTGGAGGCTGTTTACTGAAGACTGGTCCGGTAATTCACAACATGCAGCTTCACATTAGACAAGAGGATGCTTACAACAACTCCAGTTTCAAATACATACAGTAGAAGTGTTAACACAAGTAGTAATTTGAACTGACCTTGAAGATAAGTGGCTTTAGTCTCATTAAAAGTGTGAAGTGGAGTAACGCTGCTTGCGATTATAGTTAGACAAAGGTCCCTGCAGTATCATATAGAACCACATGTATAAATGAGCTAAGACCTTATACTAATCCATCCCACAGACACATTATGTTCGTCAATACCCTTGACTAAGACGAAGATCAGATCACATTTTAAGACAAATGTAATCAGAAAATCTTGAAATTCCAAAAGGTTCACATACTTTTTCTTGCCACAGTATAATGAGTTCAAATATTACTGTTGTGCTCACTGTAGTATTTTTTCTAAATGCAGCATTCATGTTAATATTATAGGACAGGTGCTATAAAGATGACTTAATACAGATTTCTCCTACACAAGAAGGTTATTTGGAGAAATCAGGTTAAGCTGTTCATCAGGGACTAACTGTATGTTCTCTGTAACTTGGCTGCTATAGGTTCAGTGATTACATGCAGCAAGTGTAATACTGCTACCTATTTTCCTGCTTGTGTTGCATTCCTATTCTTGCTAAACTGTAGCACATCACGTCATTTGCCAATTTATACAGTCTTGTGACAGGCTTTGTGTAAGTATATAAAGAGTGAATGCCATCACATGTGGGCCATCTTTTCTAATACACCCTTGCCTGGTGTTGAACTAGGAGCCAACCCCCAGCAGGCAAACCTTCAGGTGCTCTGCTAAATTTGTTGTGTTAACACCTTTCACTGCACTGCTCTGTAGCATCACTTGTGCAATGGCAGACTGCTATTATCCTCTTTGTTTCTTCGTTTTGTCGGGTGTTTCTTTGTCAACCCAATTGGTTCACAAAGGGCCTGCTCTGGACGTCTTTAACGAGAAAACCTGTGGAGAGCTGCTGGAGTAAAGCAAATTGGAAGAGTGACAGGAAAAAGAGGTGGGGCTTTGTAAGTACTAAAGCTGTGTGTTTACCAGCCTGTGCATCTACAACTGGACAAATGAGACACAGAATATTTACAAAATCAAACGAAAGGTTGTTTAAAACACTACAGTTTTACCTCTCCTTACAGTGTCATATCCACACAATCCAGTGTATTTTAATGAAACTTGTGATAAACAGTTATTTTACAAGAAGAAATAATGCTAAATGTTGCGCTCTAAAACAGCTGCGTTTGTTTTTAGAGTGGCTTTTAGAGTGACATTGCATTAAGCTGCACCTCCGGCCTCTTACACAGCTACTAACGACCATTTACTTGCACTTTTATCCAAGTTACTGGCAACAAATGTGTGTTTTAAAAGTTTGCATTTAATCATAAATTGTCTGGCACATAGTAGACACTATTCTTCTGCATATAGCTGTGAAAATGCAAGCCTCTTCCACAAAATTTCTACCAAACTGTGCTGTCAATTCAAAAATGTGTCTTCAAACAAAAAGACTTTCTCAAGAATCAGTTGCAATTTTGTTGGGACAGAAAAACCTTAGTCCTGTTCCCAGTTGCAGCCAGCTCCAGCACTGGCAGCTGTTTGGTGCTGGGCCGCTACACTTTATTAGAGGCTGTTAGCAAATAATAGCTTTTTGAAAAACCACAGCCGATAAAAGCAGACGCTAATTCATACAATCACAAATTTGCTATTAAACAAAGCTACAGAGCCAGGCTTTGTTTTGCTAGTGACCTGTGTCATTTGACTTAATGAGAGTTAAAAATGGTGACAAACAGTTAAAAGGCTCTTTGATTAAAGCATGAATTCTTAAAAACAGTGTCCAAAAAATAAAAACAGGCTACAGACCCCAAAAGCTGCAAGAGCCAATAACAACACATTACCACAATGTTAGCCCAGTTACATCAACATGACTTTGTACTGACTTTTAAAAGGAAGCCAATTACAAGCTTTTGAGCAAAAGCAAGGGTTGGATGTAATCAAAGGACAACCGTACAATCATAAAATTCATGCAAAGTTTTGTACTCACTGGTTAAAATAATTCTCTGGGTTGTAGTTAGTATTAAATGACCTTAAACTATGCAAAGTTTTAGAGCAGGTATTCAGGGTTTTGATTTATGGAAAGACATCAATTCCCAACTCTACAAAGCTAAGAGGCCCTACAATCGGCTTCATACTATCTGGAAGTCAAAAAGAGTAGATCAGACTCTACAACGGCATCTGCAACTGTGCTTTTATACAGCTCTGAAAGGAAAAGGGTGACAGAAGTAGGTCTGAGATAGCTTTCCACATTACTTGCCTTAGAAAAATCTGTAACATCCACTGGCCTAAGACATGATCTGCAAGAGTAGAAATCAACAAACTACAGTTTAAACTGGCTGGGTTGTTTCTTGAGAAAGCAAGAGAGGATGAGCTGGTCCCCACATGGAAAGAGAAAAATGTACCAGCAAAAGCTCAGGACAGGGTTATGTGGTGACCTTATCCCACTAAAAGAGGATAAATAAGGACGTAATTCTGCTAGACCTAGCCGAGTTTTGAATTCAACATAGGCCCGCGTTCAGACTTCGATGTAATGTAAATTGCCTCTAACTCCGGGTTTGTGGGTGCTAACCTTTATTGATGTGGCTTATCTTAAATTATCCATAGGACACATAATGACTGGGACAGACCTGTGGAAGATGTCAATGATTTGTTGACTTAAGGCCACCTTTGTGTGTTGTGTTGTGTGTATGTATGTATACCTGCATTGTACTTTGTGTATGAGAAACTACTAGTGAGATGATTCAATGTGTCAATGCTATACTGCTATTTTGTCCTATGCTTGATATGAGAAAATCAATAAAAAGTTTGTTTACAAAGAAGAAATTCTCTGCTCTCAATAATCTTTGAATCATGATGTACAGGCTGCCAACTCAAAAATAAACAAGATGCAGAAGCGTTGAATAGATCAGCTCGTCTACATCTCGACCTGTACAAACCCTGAGGCCCGCCGCCTACAATTCTTGTTCTTGAATTGTTTAAAAGTTATACTGTATATGCACATAAGAGTATTTCCAGGAAAATATCTGCTGTTGATTTAAAGTTGTGCAGTCACTTCTCCAAGTGCAAACGAGGTCAGGGCTGACAAAGCCTGTGAGTGAAATCTGAAGAGGTTTTACAATAAAGAGAAATAAACATTTAAATCAATATGCATTTAAGTGTAGGCTACATTTCTGCCACTTTACACTGACCTTGCAACAAAAAAAAATGTCAAACCAGACCACAAACAAACACTATCAATGGGAAATGCACGGCAAAGACTTTAACATTACTCAAATGTAAAAAGTTTTTGATAAGCACACAGAGGACAGTTTGGGGATCTTGTAGTGTTTTCATAAAAGCAAACCCTTTGTTATTAGCTTCTCTCTTTAAACTATCTGTAATCAATCATCCAGAATTAAAGTGGTTCAACAATACATCTCAAATTTATCATTATCGCAATTTCTGTATCTGTATAGTCCTGGTTTATTCGTACATTTAGTCCCAGTTTAGACCTGTTCAGTCTTGAATTAGTCCTTTAGCTTTAAATAGTGAAAGTTAGTCCTGAACATTGTTATTTCTTTATGTATTTCAAATCTTGACTATGACTATGACTAATCTTCAACTATGTCAATGAGAAAATATCCCAGGTCATATTGTTATTGAAATATTCAAAATAGTTGTCACATATGTGCTCAGTGTCAAAACAATTCCCTGCTGTAGAGAATAAGTTACCTAGACTATCAATTTATATATTTAACCAATACTATTTTCCTACAGACAATGCCATTTTAATCCTTTAATTTAATTTTAATTTAACTATACTCTCGAGCGACAAAATGATCAAGTGACAACAACCATTCGTATGATTGGTTTATATTTGTACACTTATCCTTGTTATAGTCCATCAGACCGTAGAATCTAGAAATACTTAACACTATGTGCAGTCAGCTTCATTCATATGTGCAAGTTTTGGGTTGCTACAGACTAAGGCTCATTTTAATAAACTGTAATGTCTGGCCTACTAATGAACGGTTCACTACAAATATGAGTAAATACTATTTCTGCTCTTCCCACAAAGACATGGCAGCTGACTTATTTGCATTTTAACTCCAGTTTAAATCCACGGTTTTGACCCATTCTCTGGTGATTTTCTCACAAAAATGGCCAGCCATCCTTCTTCATATCTGTCAGTCAGGGCTGCCACTAAAGCTGCGGTTTACCCGGTGTTAGCGGTTAGCGTATCTGTTTGCTCTGGAGATGATAAGCACCCCGATGATGTGGTGGAGGCAGCGCAAGGGCAGCCTAATGCATTTTAATGAGAATCCTGGAAAGCCCAAGCGAAAGGAGGCTGCCGCTAAAGAGGGAAAATAACAACAGAAGCCCGGTGCTGTTTGTTCCCGGTTCATCATTTTTCTGCTATTTACAACAAGCTCCCTTTGGTGTTAACCTTTTCTCTATATGCATTTCTCTCACCTTTAAAATCACCTTGGCGAGCCTTGACAAATGCCATACTGGGCCAAAACAAGAGGTTTAGAAGCACCTTATCCCCTTTCCCTCCCGTCTCTTTCCCTGCCGCCACTGGATCACTGATCTCTTTTGGCCGTCACAATGCCTCCTCATTCGCTGTCATCTTTATTCTTGAGCTAAATGTGGCTTGTCAGGTTAGATCAAGCGGTGTGGAGCTCACTGTGGCACAGGGGAAATTTAATGGCCCGGCAGCCATTATCTGTTTTTACAAAGGGAACTCTCGAAGCCTCTCTCTTGCTTTACATGTATTTCTTAACATGTTAAGACAGATTGGCATCCATACAACAGATAGCATATTATCAATAAACTTTGTATAGGGCCAAGAATATGGAGACAAAAGCCCCACTGTTTGTTTTATCCTAAACATGGACGTATTTATAACATGTCACAAAACAGAATGGTGTTTTTGCTGCCTTAACATTTATTATGCCTTAATGTTTATTATGTAAAAATTGAAATAAGATTTATTTTATTAATAGATTCTAAATATACATTAACAACATTAAAAAAAAGAGCCTAGCACTGTTAATGTAAGGTAAAAAATGGTTCAAGTGGGTTTTTTGTCAAGTGTCAGTATCCACTAACTATGTTAAATATTAATATTAATAATAATGGATTCAATTTAAAAAGTGCTTTTCAAGGCTTGGATGCAACACAGTTTAAAGCTCTGTTTGGATGATTTTGATTTTGTGATACAAATATTGGAAGAGATATTGCGATAACAATAAATGTATAATATATTGTGCAGCTTTAATATAAAACAGACTTCAGTTTCAAAACTTAATTTAATAAAAAATATTATTATTGTGAATTAAATATTGTGAATATAAATTAATACTGTGGTGAGGTTTCTGAATTGTTTGCAGCTTTCTGAATTTTTATTTTAAAGAGCTGCACCAGTTCCCAATATTTTAGAGACTAATTTATGCTCGTCTTTAATGCACCATTTATACTTATTTAAGCAAGAGCTATAAGACATAAACTCTATCTAAAACTGAAACAACAGTCGATGATAACATTTTGTCTTCCTTTAGACTTTTCAGAACAAGACTTTTGCCAAGTAAGGACTCTCTACCGTCCAATTAAGTGTTTAAGTCCACCTTTTAGTGGCAAAAAGTATATGGTCTAGTAAGTTTATGTGCAATGCTTTGTATTAGTTTAGAAAAGACTCTAATTGTGTGCTGTACAGACCCCAGTACAGCTCTGGTCAAGTTGAAAAAATATATTTTTGTAGTTTAAGCATTACTGTGCAGCCCGAATCCATGGAACTTTCTATTTTTGGCTCTCAATGATACTGAGAACAGTGGAGGTAACACATTACTATATATTTTTTCTGATTGGTATGGGGCATTATTGTTCTGCTTGTAACTAATAATATTCTCCTTATAAAGGCTTCTTACATGAATATATCAGGTTGCCATCCAGTCTAGATGTGAAAAATAGACTTGTTGCTTCATAATGACTGGCAGTGTCAGAAAATGCCCCCAGTCGGTTCGACACATCACACATCTTGCTTCTCGTCTCTTCCAAAGTAGACCGATTACTGCAAGTGATTGAAAGTGTGCTGGTTAATAACGTCCCTCTCTCCATCATACGCCAACAATGACCTACCATCTTTTCTGAAAAAACAGGAGCCATAAGTCTGCACTCCACAACGAGTTGGCTCTGCTCACAAAGGACGCCAGAGAGAAACGAGGCTGATGTGGACAATGTGCAGAGTGTGTGTGGAAGTGACAGACAAACAAAGAGGAACAAATCGAAAAGGACATAGTCTAAAAATGTTTTAGATGCCCGGCATTTCTGCACTGCCCCAGGACAACAGGCTATATTTAAGATACAGACTCTAAAGAGAGAAGTGCTCATGTTTGAATGGATTTTCTTCTTTTCACATTAAAGTACTGACAGGTCAGGGAGAACACCATAGTCCAGCGTTATGCAACTTCCATTTATTCACACTTTTATTGCAGGTTATTTCAGTTGATCTTAGTTTTACCTCAGTCTAAGTAAAGGTGTCATAGAGGTGACGTTGGTTGAGACAGCTCAAGCATTAGTGGGACAGCTCAGTGCTACAAAAGGTCCATGATGAGGTATGTGCATAGCACTATATGGACAAAAGCAATAATAACATGACTATATGAACACATGTGTTGTATTAAGACCTTGTGTGGTTAGAATATTGTACTTTGCACTAGAACAATATTTGTTGACTAAAATAACATTAATAAAATCTGATATTATAAAGAGCTAGTGTGGTGTGTATACTGTACTTCATGAACCAGAAGCTTTTTTTTTTACCGAAGTTTGTACCACCATTATGCATCTCATACAGAATGCAGCAGCTCGTATTCTAACCAAGACAAAGTTCTCTCATATTACACCCGTTCTAAAGTCACTGCATGGGCTTCCAGTTCATATGAGAATAGACTGTAAAATTCTTCTAATAGTCTACAAGGCTCTTAAAGGCTTTTTTTCTAGATTTGCGCTCTACAGACTCTATACGAGCCAACATGAGCTCTTCGTTTCTCAGCAGCTGGTCTCCTTGTCGTATCTCGTGTTTGTGGAAGTCACTTCCAGACAGTATGAAGCGCCGTGGCTCAGGTGGTAGAGCAGTCGTCCTATTCGGTTCAATTTCCGCTCTCCCTAGTTCATACTGTTGTTGTGTCCTTGGGCAGAACGCTTTGGGTGCCAGAGAAACACTATATAAATGCACACATCATTTACCATATGTTCATATATTTTTATTAATGTTTTTCTCTTGTTTGTTTATTGTTTATTTCTTTATTATTTTCCATGACTTTTGTGTCATTTCTGTAAAACATCTTGAGATCACACTTTGGTACAAAATGTGCTCTATAAATAGCCTACATTTTCTTCTTCTTCTTCAACAAAAATAGTTTTAGATTTTAACAATAACAATGTAGACCATGTAAAAATGTATTCAAGACCAAGACTTTTAAAAACAATCTCTCTTAAACTTAAATCAAGCAGATCTAAATGCCATCATAAGCTTTGAATAATACGTTTTACAAGAACACAGATTACCTTAACAACACCCTAACACCTAAAGGCTTGTCATCTCTGCCAACTAAGCAAAGAATGTGAAAACAATAGGGTTTCTAGCTAAGATAACTTTTCTTTCTTTCATATGTCTAAGCATAAGGTCTATAAGGCATATTTTCACACCTTAGAACATTCATCAACAGGTATTTGCAGAGCTGGGATTGGTGTCAGAGAAGGTAATGCATTTTCATAAATTTGGGTCTACTGGTGAAAAAATAAAAGATAAAAGAGTGCACATGTAACCACCAAGGCATGTATGTCACACACAATGAATAACGCTGAATGGGCTCGGCCTTGGCCCATGTCCTAACCTTCGATCAATTTTTAATAATGTTTTTTTAGTTGAAAGGCAGACAAAATGATGCAAAGATCACATAAAATGCAGCTCTGAACTTTGGAAAAAACTAACTTTTGTCCTCAATAACAGTTAACATGTTTATATTACTGTAACATTAATTCGTAGGGCCACACCGTTCTAATGCTAAACTCTGGGCAAGAAATTGAAGGAAAACTCTAAACTAACGAATTGGTTCAAATGAATAAAATAAATACAGGCAGGTTGCTATATTGTTGAGGGTTGTAGGTTTTGAGAAGGGGATTAATACTATCTCATCAGAAACTATTCTCACCATATTACTGAAACTTACCGACCAGAATTTTCTTGAATGTCAATGTAGATGGAAAACCTACATTATTTATTTTATTCAAGTTCTTAAAAAGAACAGCATAAATTGCAATAATATTAAGATCTTTAATGTTACAGACATTCACTCATGGTGTCAAAATAATTGGCTTATTACTGTGGTATGAATAAATATCTAGTTTGAAGTTAGTACAGCTTTATGTTAATATTTTATTACATTTTTACAATGCCAAAAGGAAGTGTCACAGTCCTAACCTGACCCTGCCAGATCTGGTCTGAAACTGTGCCTAATATAATTATTAAAGTACTGAAGCGCATGGAGCGTGACTGCATCCACTGTGATGCTTTGCCGCAGAAATTGGAGGATACATACATATACAACAGTGATTTTAGAGTTACTGGGGAGCGAGAATGTGAGCACATTTCTCTGTTGAACATGCAAAAGTATTCACAGAGGCTGATCCAAACTCGTGTTTCTGTGCAAGTCAGCGTTTTGTGAGGAGTTGCAAAGAATAGGCTTTAAATTATTCCCAAAGACAAGAGCAGAAAATCCGATCAAAGAGGCAGAATAATCAGAGAGAGCCAAAAGCCTGTAACACAAGACCCTGGTGAATCACAGAGCATGTTTCAAATGGACAATAAAGGGACTAACAAATCATATGGCTATACAAACAGATACAACAGAGAGTTGTCTGGGCTTTGAGAAATAGTAAAGCCAGGAAATTACCAGTGAAATTATTCAGCTTACAAGGATGATAGGTCAAGACCTACATTTCCCTGTCAAAGCAATGAAAATATTTCAAAATGCCTGAAAATGTTACACACTTGAATAACCAGTGCAGTCTATGGGCCATAACTGCTAGAGGGCAAGCAACAACAAAGCATTACATTTGCACAATTGTCATACTTGCAAAGACCACATGTTTTGGCAGAGTCACCAGTTTCCATTTTTTCTAAGTAGCTACTACACAAGGCCTCAAGGATTTATTATGTGCTCAGGTGCATCCAAAATACAATGCAAACAACAAGGCTACAGTTGTACAAGTAAAATAAAGAAACTGACCTACAAATATACAATTAGTCATGCTTTTGGACTATGTATATTGAAAAGACAATGGCAGTATAAAACCATTTGTTTGAGAACAGTATTTCTGAGTGCTAATTTGACAGGACTTCTGCTGCAGCCACACACAAGCATAAGGTACAATTAACAGCAACATTAGTATTGATTGAAGGCTTAGTTCTTGAATGTATAGATTGATTTATGTATAGGTTTCTAGCCATTTAGGGACATAGGGAACTTTGCAATACAAAAACAATACAAAATGTTTAAAACTATGTAATTCTAGGCAAATTGAGTACTTTTAACATTTTCCTTCATCAATAAAGAAAAGATTAAGGTGCATTTTCAGTGCTTGAGTCTTATTATTTGTATAGTGTGGCTTTTCAGTTATTAATAGCAGTTTAATAGTGTGCACCAGATCTTGTACAATAAGTGCCATATATTTACACACACGTCTTGAACTATTACTGTCAGTTGGAAGGGTCTTACACGTCAGGCATCAGTCAGATTTACTTACATTAACAAACACCTGCAAACACCTCAATGACAGTAAACACAATGCTTTTTTGTCAAAAACTATTCAGTGAGTCTTACCTCCAATCGAAATGATTCTTTTGTCTGAGGACAGTTCAGAGGTTAGCTCATTTAGGCAGCATCTGTGCCTCAATTCATTGCCGACGATGTTGACCGGGAGCAGAAGACATGTAGTGGGGGGAAAAAAGGCAAAAACACCCGCAAACTGGACAATTTTTGTAAAAATAACAGCGTGTTTAGTCATTAGATGTTCCTCCACATAATCGCGGCTGTTAGTGTTGTTTACAGCCTAGCCTAGCTGTCAGAAAGGCAGATAGAGAGCAACTGCCTGCTGGAAACCGACTCCACTGCTGCGCTCAGGCTCCACCCACTGCCGGGGGAAATCCCGCGGTGAGTTCTCGCGAGGCATACAATCTAATTCTTTACATAATGATGAATGATAGGATAACCTTATGTGAACATCTGCATGACTCTCCTCTTAAAACCACTGTGCGCTTTTCTTATTTAGTATTTGGTACTGGTTCATGCAATACTTTATACTGGCCTTTAAAATGTTTATATAGTTTTTGTTTATGATAGTATGGATTTATTGACTTCTACATAATTTTCTATTCTTTTCTATAACAACTAGACATGCCCTAGATCATCAGAAGTTTTTTCATCTATTATTGTTTTTACTTTGATGGTGTATAGAAATATTTTAGGTTATTTAAAAAGATTTGTTTATTTTTTCTCGTGCCCTAATATAGCATAGCATCTAAAAGACCATGACAGGGCTCTGTGTGGAATTTGAATGTTTTAATTTGAAAATAATCTAGAGTCAGACCAGAGATCGTATAATTTTCTTACATAAAACGGTAACAAAATTTACTTTCAGAGAATAATATCGTTTTTAATGTTTTTAACCTGGTCCTTCTTAGGTCTATTTGCAGTTTTTTCAAATTATTAATTGTGACTTGACCTACAGGGCCACCATAACTGAGTTACCTCCACCGGGCAGTTAGATCATTAACCTCAAGAAATAGATGACGTATGATGTAAAACCCAAGTGGATTTATTTAAGTCTCTATTGTCCTCATACATAAATTAATGTATACAAATGTATTAAAATGCCAATAAAAACTGTTTTTAAGGCTTATGTAGTTAGTGTGCCCATGGCACACTCTATTAAAATAAATTGTAATAGTTATGGACCATATGGTAGATGTGACAAAAGGGGAATCAGCTCATTATCAGCTAATTTACTGTATATTAGGGGTTTCTGCCATCAAACAAACCCTCTGTGGATTTCTAATGATGGTTTTCATTAAAGCAGGCCATGTGTTACCTACCTTAGATAAAACAAATATAAAGCAACACCTCCCTCTAGAGTTTGGAAAATAAAATGCAACTGAGCAAAGGTAACTACTACTACAACTCTACTGCAACAGTGTATTATTAAAACTATTTCTAAATGTATATATTGCTGTGTAGATCACTGTTTATTGTGACCTTGTGGATGTGTCAGTTGTCTGTTCCTCAAAAAAAAAATGTCCTCTCTTTTGCTGTAACACAAAATATTCTTTAAAGTGGCTTTTAAAGTGAGTTTACACAGTGGTTTACGCCAAAAGAACCTGTGAAGTTGTGAAGAATGTGCCTTTGTGACAAATCATATTGTTTAGCATTAATCATCTTGAAGGCTCCACTTAACCTTATGCTGTTGTTTTAAGGTAATAGATTAACCTAAATAAAAGATCAGATAAATTGAGAATTTAATCAACTGCAGCAGGCTGCCACCAGCATAAAGCACATCAAATTTGTTGTAACCTGTTATAAAGACGTTTTGTATTTAATCCTTGTAATATGTTTAATAAAAAAAGTTATTATGTGATTATTAAGAGTATTTTTTAAAGTTTTAATTAAACAAAAAAATTAAACATGCTACAGATAGTATATGAAATTCTTATTAGAGTCCCCATCTTAAGCAATATTCACATTTACACATTGTGAAACTGCAGATAAACGTTCATGTGTTTGCTCGTAAATGTATTTTACTGCCTCTAGATGGCACTGCACTCCGTGTCAGGAAAAGAAAAGCAGGGGAGAATGACCGTGAACTCAGCTATGGTACAAAATATGAAATAATGACAACGCAATCAACACGTGGAAAACGAAAACGAACATTTAAAGTTGATCTGGTTACAGGGTCATTATCTGACTTTGAGGTATGGTCTTGTATTGTGTAAATTAACATGCCTTTAAAAATAACTCTCCCTCTAAGCTTCTCTCTGTTTTTAACATTACATTACATTGCTTTTTGCTGCTGTTTGGTTTAATTGAACATTTGTTACATTTTCCCATTTAAAGAAAGAGTTTGACGTCAGAGTTGACTGCGGTCGGTGATGCTCTTGTGATGCGTTTGGGTGTAGCTCGGAAAGCATTTATATAGTGTGAGTGAGCGTGAACTTTTCTCTGATAATCATTAAACTGTATGACAAAAACTATTAGTTTGAAACAATGAATATCTTACACACTTAAAAAATAAAATATATACTAACAAGTGTAAGGTGTAGCCTAATACATAAAATGTCATGGGACCACTGTTGAATTGCTAATGGACAAAATGCCACTAAAACCAAATTTTGGCACTGGGGATACTTACATCTATTGACTTTGCACTTGCCACGCGGAGACTCAACTGAATAGGATTCTCTGTATGATGTGCACTGATAAACACAATTAATTATCTATAGATTGTCTGCCCGAGTAAGTCACTTTTCCACTGAACCGTTTGCTATATTCTGTACTGTTTACTGGAAAACAACCCCGATGAACTCATTTGAGATATATATTTCAGTAAAATTCTATACATTATACTATATTGAACCAATGTAATGCATTTTATACACACTTTATATGTTACTAACAATAAAGTATGCCTAAGTCAACAAAATGATGAAGCAAAAATTGTGTGCAAAAACAGTTCAAGTTTACCCCTTTTGTAGGGGTAAACTTGAACTGTGGTAGGAAAAATGGGAAGAAATCAAAATGAATAAACAAACTGGAAGAAACAACATCCAAATACATCTTTAAACAAAGATTTGCAGATTTGTTATCCTTTACCCTAAAATCATAATATTGGATGTTGTAGCCTACAGTATAATTATGTTCTGGAGTCAGACAGAGATTACACTAAAGATAATTCACAGATTCAGTACAGTTTAAAGTATGAGTAATAGACCGGACTCGTTAGTATACACTGCCTTTTCTGTTTACTATCTTCCCCAAAATCAAAACGGACAATCTGCCTTTGAGTACAACTTTGTAATTGTTGATTCTGGGGGTTGTTGAGGTTGTCTTATAAAAGTCCTCGTCTTTGAAGGCGGCGCCGCTCTACTGGGGCTGGGGCTGGGAGGAGGATACAACAATTCCGATTAGGTTGCCGCTGCCAACGATGCAATGCCTCGTTTTACGGATGAGCTGTGGGCATAGGCACCTTCTGAGTGCCCCGATCACCCCACCGAGGCTTTACTGTACTCGTTTTTTCAATGAGGATTTACAACTAGACAAAGACCACCGCACTTGAAGGACCTAAACTACCCGGCGGACAGCGGAGTCGGGGCTGAATGTTTACCGAAGTGCGGCTGGAGAGGTGAGCCTAGCGCGCCGTAGTAACTTTAGCCCGCTACATGCTAAAGGCTAACTACTGCTAACTGAAGGATATATAAACAACACCTGCGTACCTGCAAAAACCGTACTCGTCTTACATGACTGAATTTAGCTAAATAAATACATGATTATTGTGTCTAATTGACAACTATTGAGTAATAAGTTAAAGTCTGTCAGACGCAAAGCTAACGTTAATCAATGAACAACAAGGGCTACATCCTGGCGACGTCAAGCTAATGTTAGTGAGACTGTGGCCGTCATGCAGCTGACTTATGCACCGGTCAGTTTCACTTTCATGTTGCTAAAGAAAGACTTGTTGTAGACATTAAAGCTTTAGAGTTGGAGGTAGTATAATTTTAGGACGAAGATCGAATGCATAACATCATTAGAGCTGCTGTATCCTGTCAAAACAAGCCCAACGCCTCTGATCTGATAGTGAGGCTTGCGCAGGTGAGCACTTTGAGTGGTATGATTTAACATTTTATGGAGAGTTTATGAATGAAAAAAAGCTTTAATATCCAGACAGTTGAATTCTTGATCGACCGTACAAGTCAGAGATGCTTTGGGACAGAAGCCTTTACTATTAATGAGATTAAAATTGTTCATGGGGAAGTATATCGTAAGCTTTCAGTATCTTAATATTCAAACAAAACCTCCCTGTTATATAGGTTTGAGTCAGTAGTATAGATGTCCCTGGCCCTCTGCTTTGCAATAAATTGAAAATGCATGTTTTGGAAACAAACTGTTTAAAAATGTGTACAATTTTATAATTTAAAAGCCCAAACCCCCCAAAAAGAAGATACAAGCAACTAAAGCACACAGCAGTCATTAGAACCCGCCCCCTACCAACATACATCAATCAACATGTAACATATTTCCATACTTCTGATCAGAAGCAATAACCTTTCAAATGGGTAAATAGTCTGTGCTTGAAATATAGCTGATGAGGTAAGCAGCATTTGATTCTTCAACAATTAGATAGAGTTTTGTTAGCTTAGTAGGTTAGGTT
Organism: Neodontobutis hainanensis; assembly: GCA_024349245.1. Lineage (NCBI taxonomy): Eukaryota > Metazoa > Chordata > Actinopteri > Gobiiformes > Odontobutidae > Neodontobutis > Neodontobutis hainanensis. Next base: position 2,532,226 of record JALDNG010000004.1, on the reverse strand, counting down.
TGTTTTCAGCGTTTGAATTTCTTGTTCATACTTTTGAGGTAAATTAGATATTGTTGTTTGCTTGGGTAAAGGCAAAGTACAATGTCACATGGAAACTAATCCAAGAAAGACTGGATCAGTCCTCTTTAAACTTGATTATTTTTCCTTTTTATTTTTAGGAAGCTGTGGCCATGGATTTTTTCTTCAGTCTCAGATGAACCCCATTAAGCTGGATCCCCGAAAATCTACCAACACACCCCAGCCGTCAGCTGGGGCATCCCTCTCCCCTTCCCCAGCGATGGCAGGCTTCAAGCGGGGCTATGACGGAAAAATCGCAGGCCTGTACGACCTTGATAAGACTCTGGGCCGTGGTCACTTTGCTGTGGTCAAACTGGCCCGTCACGTCTTCACCGGGGAAAAGGTAGCAGTAAAGGTGATTGACAAGACTAAACTGGACACAGTGGCCACGGGGCACCTTTTCCAGGAGGTCCGCTGCATGAAGCTGGTCCAGCACCCCAACATTGTGCGTCTTTACGAAGTCATAGATACCCAGACAAAGCTTTACCTCATCTTAGAGCTCGGGGACGGAGGGGATATGTTCGACTACATCATGAAACACGAGGAGGGTCTGAATGAAGAGCTGGCGAAAAAATATTTTGCCCAAATTGTTCACGCAATATCCTACTGCCATCGGTTACATGTGGTGCATAGGGACCTCAAACCAGAGAATGTAGTGTTCTTCGAAAAACAAGGGCTGGTCAAGCTCACTGACTTTGGATTTAGCAACAAGTTCCAGCCTGGGAAAAAGCTGACGACGAGTTGTGGATCTTTGGCTTACTCCGCACCGGAAATACTACTGGGAGACGAGTATGACGCTCCAGCAGTTGGTATGCAAACACTTTTCAATTAATTTATGCTTTTATATTATGCATTTTAATATATATTTTTTGCTTTTGATGAGAATTTGTGGTAGGATTATACTTAATGCCACAGCAAGTTGAAGTGTTTTCTTGCAGAATTTTTAGAATTGCCAATGCAAATCACTCTTGACACCTTTCAAGTTCAAACAGGCCAACTTACATGAGATGTGCTGCTTTTCTGATGAAACTATTTTGTCAGAATACCGTCTGCTTTATTTAAATTCTGCATCTTGTACTGTTTGTACTTAAAGGACAACATGTCTCGGTCCTTTTCACAGAATCAAAGCTTATCTGACAGTGTTGCAGTAAGGTCAGATTCACCGTGGTTCTTTTGGCCAAATATGCATTTTCACTTCTTAAATTTATTTACACATTTATTAGTTTTAATGTAGAATGATGACTAATGATTTTTTTTATATATAATGGCTGAATCATAGTTGACTGCTTTTCAAAAGCATCAGAAGGTGCAAAAGCAAAATTTTGCTGACTTTTTGCAGTGTTCAAGGAACATTCTTCAGAATTACAGAAAACAAACCTGGCTTTTCACAATATTTATGTGTTATTTAAATTATACTAGACCTGGACTATAAAAAACAGAGAGGGCTCAAATTAAAAGGCCAACCAATCAAATGGCAATACTTTTTTAACTTGTTGCATAAGCATACTATAAAAAAAGAAAAATAAATAAAAAAATAAAATTGGGACCATAAACATGGTTTATCTCATAGTTGAAGTTTTCATCAGTTGTAATGTGGTAACAATGGCTATCACCTCTGTCCCACCTGTTGTGTCACTCTTTGATGTAATACCCTCGTGCAGAAGCCGAAGTTAAACGCTGCATGTTTGTTTTGATCTCACCTCAAAAACTTGTTCCACCAGTGTGCATCGGACTGTATGACTTTCCTATCCCACTGCTGTTTTGACAAGCTGCCTCTGGGCCATGTACAGTGAGGTCAACGTTTACTACTGCTGCTGCTGATGGGCTCCTGTCTCGTGGGTGTCCTGTTGCACTAAATTAACTGTCTCATTGATTTTGTGCGAGGCTGTGACAAAGTGCAGAGTGACAGGCTGTGTGTCCCGGTGCTATTGATAGGATGTCTGTCCCATCAGGTAGATACAAGAGCCTATGTCCTGCTGCTCTTTGCTTGGATAATGAGATGTAGGGAGTCAGTGTGGATGTTAGTAATAATCCTCACAGACTTTGAAATCGGCCTCATTATTGTTTAAGCTTGGACAAATGTTTCAAAAGGATAGTATTAATTGCTTCTCCTTCTTATGACCCTTGTTCTTACAAAACTGCAAAAAATGTGGCCAAACCCATGAGGAAACATGTGGTTTGTTGTTTTGTTCAGTTGTGAACCTTTCAGATTTGTATCCGTTTTCTGACAGAGCTGTGAACATTAAAGGTAGATGCATTGCGTTGCAGCTGTCGCCTTGTGCCTTTCAGCAGCAGTAGTTGTTGTTGATGTGGAGAGAGGGGCCATTACATGAGTCAGCGGCATCATCACAGGGAAGAGAGTGAACGTGCTGTGAACAGGACAAATACAATTAAATGGATTTTGTTCACCCATTGCATTCATAACTAGAGATGGAGCACAGTGTAAAATAACATGCAAAATGTAATTTTTGGTTGCCTTTGACAAAAAAATCTTTTTTAAGTTCTATAATTCTGGGTTTAGTGAAATATCAAAAGTTGAAAGCATTTTTGCAACATGTAGTCATTCACCACAAAGATTGATGAGATTTAGCAGAAGCTAGTGTGTGTGTGTCATTAACTTAGCCAAAGCCTCCAAAATTGAAATTCTTAACATATATTTCAATTTTATTCCAATAAGTGTATGATTGAGACATTTTCTATTACTGTGTAGCTTTAGTCTTAATGTCTCAGATGTATATTTGATAGTGTAAATGCCTTGCACATAGTATCATAACATTTTGTGCAGATTAAAAGTGGTTTGTGGTAGGGGAGAGTGGGGTTGGTTGCAACATGAGGCAGTTGCAACTTTGCTAATAACTCAAATCAGAAATGAGCAACGGAAATGATATTTATTCAACACATTTAGTTAGTTGATCTTCCTTTCAAAGCTGCAAAATTGGACCATTCTTTCTACAATTGCAAAGAAGTATTTTTTTCAACATCAGAATTTTAGTTATACTGTCTAAATCAGGGGTCTTCAATTCAAATTGGTCGAGGTCCGCTTAGTTAACTTTTCTTACTGTGAGGTGTTCGGAAATTTTTTATTAAAGAATATGTGTTTAAATATACTTTTATTTGAGTAAAGTCTCATTTATTCCACACCTACAGCCTCTTGAACTCTGTGGAGATAAATGTAGGTTATCCGCTGCACACTGTATTTTTTTCCTTTTGTTTACATAGGAGGGATGTTTCTGAGTGACAGCTCACAGAAGAAAGGAAAATGCTAAAATCAAAAGCGGCTAGAGATCATTAAAAGCCAAGTCTGGCTGTTGGTGACCCCTGGTCTAAACTGTTCATGTGAGGAAATTGTAAGCCATATAATTTTAAACAGCATTGTCTTAGCTACCGACAGGTGTCATACCTAAGGAATTAAGCAGCAGAGCTAGTTTTATTAATGGCTGCCAGTGAAGCTAGTCATTAAATAACAAAATTGCACTTTTATACATAAAAACATTTTTTTAGGCATGTTTAATTCAGTTTGTCTTCCCTGTGCTCAGTTTGCCCTTTTTGTGCTCAGTTTGCCCTTTGTTGAATTAGTTTGTCATATTTGGGCACTTGTGTGGAATTATTAAATGATTATAAAAATAATAAACACTTTATATGGGTTCTACAGAACTCCCAAATGAACAATTTTATGTAAATGTAATTTTACACTTTTTAAGAAGTGTTAAATTGAAAATGTGTTTTTTCATCCCGTCTACTGGGCATACTCGGTTAATTTAAACTAGTAACAAACTTGTCTGTTAACAAATAAACCAAAACTGCTAAATTAGGTCTAATAATAATTTTATTAATGAATTTAAATTGACTTTGCCACCATGCCCTCATGTAGGCTCAGTTGCAAAGTTGGACTTTGTCTATTTAAGTCAAAACAGTGTAGCCTTATTGTATTAAATTTCTGTCTTTCCGACACAAACTGTCTCTGAGAAATGAAAGAAAATGTGTTGCAACCATCCCTGGTCTCCCCCATATGGCACATGTTTATCTACATCTCAATTAAAAAAAAAATGTAGTTTTGTACTTAATTAACCTTTTTATAGTGCCAATATTTAAGCAGAAAAATAGTGCTTGCACCAGGTTCCAACAAAACCCACCAATCGCTTTTCAGACACAGTTCAGTGAGCTCCACTGGGAGGACGTCCCACTGGGGAGCTGTGTCTCCTGGGACCTTTTACTGGTTGGTATTTCTACTTTCCACTTCAGAAGACATAAGCATTCAAAGCCTATAGTGTGTTATTATTCTGCCAACTTAATACTGCTAATCAATTTTCTAGGTAGCTTTGAAGTCAAATGAAAAAGTTGCTTGCTTTTCCTTCAGCAGAACAATTGTTTTACTCAGTCGCATGGTTTTTAAGGCTTTGAACATTTCAGATAAGTTTCCATTGATGTAGTTGCACTTTAATGTTTTTCCAATCAATATATATATTTTTTGACTTGGGATGAGTGCTCCCCTGCGGATGTACTTAAACAGTAGCTTGTTTTGTAAAGCAGCGGTTTGTCCTTGACATACAAGACTTGCATCCTGTTTGTTTTAAACTGTTTCTGTGCACAGTTTCCTCAAGGACCCTTAATGAAATCAGGATCTAGAGAGTAGGACTGAACCATTGTGTGTCCATGTGGTTGCAATTCTGTCCTTTTCTAAATCCAAATGAAAACTGTATGCCCTCTGTCCCATTACCGCTGCCTTCATTTCATTGAGCTGAGCTGTGTGTGGCTGCTCTTTATGCCTCTGTGATAAACTTAGCTCATGTTGTAGGGATGGCAGCGCGAGGTACTACTTTTGGCTGTTGTCCGGGACACTTCACTGATCACAGGCCTCTGCAGTTGTTATATGAGATCACTTGGCCGTTCTCAGTAAGTATTTAGAGGCCTGTGGCGATGTGGGCAGAGCCATTAGTGTTTGTATGTTTGTAAGTAAGAGTAATGATGTGACGCTCTTGAGTGTTTGTTTTCTGAGTATCCATCTCTAAGGACCAAGGCACTTTTCCACCCAAGCCTATGTAGGCGCAACAACAATTATGATGGGCCTCAGAGTGAAATTGAAAATTGTGTTCATGGCATGATGCATTATAAAATTATTATTACTGTTTCCGATTTTCAAACTTTATGCTGTTCTGTCTAGGGGTGTGCACGGACATTCGAACATTCGAATATTCGGTCTGCTGTAATTATTCGATAAATAAAAATGCTATTCGAATTTCGCTATATTTTTGCATTTTCCTTGATGCGAGTGGCGCGGATGCAGCCGCCACCAACGATGAAGAGGATGCGGCAATGCCCGCTCGTTGGAAAAGGCTGAGCCAGTTCTTCGGCGATGATTACAGAGAATCCAGCCGAGACGAGTGGGAACAGTTCTTGCTGGAGCCATGTATTCCACCAGATGAGGATCCCATTCAGTGGTGGAACGAAAACACGCGCTTGCTGCGCTTCACAAAACTTAGTCGCTTAGCACACCGTTAGCTACTTGTGTGTCCCGGCAACTTCTGTGCCGTCAGAGCGCGTTTTCTCCGCAGCCGGCCTCATTGTTAACAGACTAAGGAGCCAACTTTCCCCCGATCATGTTGACATGCTTGTGTTCCTTAACAAGAACATGTAAAACAATAGAAAGAAAGCAATAAAGATTTGCTGACAGTTTAAAAGGTTCAAAGTGAAATGTAGCCTAGGCTGCGTTCTGTAGCTACAATAGGCTAATTGCTGCAGGCGGCTTTATTTACTTTTTTTTTTTTTTTTTTTTTTACACACTATGTAGCGTAATGTTTAAGCTTATTGTGTATAAGCTTGTTTAAAAAATGACGGAAACAATAGCCTAAATGTTACTGAAAAATAACGTCTGTCTCATTAAACCAAATTTAAATAAACGAATATTCGAATATTCGTTTTTTGTGAGCTCAAATATTCGAATGTGATATTTGCGGAAAATGCCCATCCCTAGTTCTGTCATGAAAGAAGTGACTCCCAATTAGGCATAGGACAATATTAGGATTTTGTGTCACAATTATCCTGGCCACAATAATTGCAATTATTGATATTATCACAGTAATTATGAAATCATGCTTAGAGTTTGGAAATGTCACTAAAACAAACTGGAATTCCTTACAATACTCTAAACAAATTTGCACTATTTTGAAAGTGACAATTACATGAATCAGGGCTTGACATTAAGCACTTTTAAGCACATGTTCACCCTGCCCAGGCAACGAGGTCTACCGGTCCAAAAATGTAGATTTTTTTTTTTTTTTTTTTTTTTATAAACAAAAAAGGATGATATTTTTATTTCATTATTTATGTATTTATTTTTTTAAAATCTAAGTAAAACCAGTTTAAATTCAGCTTATTAAATTATTTAGGCAATCTTTAATAAAAAGAAATTTTGCAGTGTCTGTTTTGCATCAATGTCATTCATTCAAAGAAAGCTCAAATAAATTTTTTGTTAAAAATATTATTAAAAGTAATAAAGATTGCATCTAAAACAAATATTTATGTTGGTGGTTGGGCCACCCAGGCCCCCCTCCAATTACAACAATTGTTCATATCAGTCCTATTTAGAGCTTACTCTCTGTAGTTTACACTTGAGCTCCCTTGACCTTGTCCTAGTCTCTGTCGACGCTTATCCACTCATTTAGGGCCCCGCAGAGCTGTTTATCAGCTCTAGTTGTCTGCTCCATGGGGCCATCAGAGCCGGCCCGGGGGGCTGCCAGAGGGTCTCTTAATTGCAGCCATGGATACTGCTGTTGCTGTCAGTCGATGGAAGAACATTTAATCCAAGCGTTTGTTTGAAGTGAGACTAGGACGAAGCCCGGCTTGGATTTGTACACCTTCATGGAGGTACCAACACAGGGCAGAAGAAACCCTTTGTACGACCTGTTTCATTAACTGTAACAACATTTGAGAAGGTAGCTATTTGGTTGTTTCTAAGAATATGCTTTAGTGGTTTTCATGCTGGCAGTTTAAGATTGTGCCAGTTTTGTTTGGTGGCTTTAGGGCAAAGTAATGGAGCCAAAAGTTCATATCAGTGTATTTTTTTAAATAGTTGACAGTTTGTAAATGAGCTATTCAAGTGCTGGTGTAGTAGAAGTCTTCTACAATGGATTGTGGTTTTAGCATTGTGTGATAACTTAAAGTGTTCACAATTTCCTGCTTAGCCTCTTATAACTACCTTCTTCTTTATCTTACTTTCACTTAACAGTCACATTCAGACAATAAATGTGACTCTACTGTCTTTGCTTAGAGTTGCATTGTTGACTGTCACCTCACATTTGTCAGATGGATATAAACTGATTTGTTACCTATACTCGGCTGTGTGTTGTTTGCAGTTAGCATTAGAAAAGGTGGAAAATAGGATAAAACCAGACCTAAATTCACAGGGGTCCTACTTTTTACACATTCTGGAAAACCTAAACATTAACAGAGAGCCATGAAATTTATTAAATTTTCCAAATGTCAAGACATGTATATCTACATCTTGCGAAATTTATGTTAGACTGTCATGTTTTTCAAGTTAAATGTACAATTCTGTTTGAAATTTAGCTGGCTTTAGTTCAAATGTGTATACCCTTTTAAAAGTTTGACCCTGTTGTAGTTTGCTTTGATGTCAAATGTCAAGCACAGATAATCTTATTTTTTAAAGATTGTAGATTAGACTTTTAAAAGATGTTTTAATTTCACTTTCCACTGTAGACAGGTTATCTTATCTCTTCATGTGACTTTAATGGCTGCAGTCCAAGTGGCAAAAATTAGTATGTAAATTTAGGCATACCAACACTAATACGCACACGCACTGATGAAAAAGAGGTGTGTGAGTCTGTCAAAGTGTTGCGTAACTTTGTGTCACAGACTCACAGACTGATTAATAGCAACAAGTGCATGTGGACAAACAGGTTTATCAGGGTTTGTTTAACATTGTGACTTGTACAGAACAAACAATTGCTTTCGGTGTCTTTACTTTACTCTTACAGTGAGCAACATGGCTTATAGTGAGTGTGTGTAAAGGAATTTATGAACTTAAATAAATAATGAATGCTTTAATCACCGTAAATCCAGTATCATATGTAAAATTGTGAGATTATCTATATATGTATGTATATTTTCAAGGTTATGGCTTGCCAAAAAATTTAATAAACCATATTTCAGGTGTCTTTTAATAGATGTGAAAATACTCTGATACGACGAAGGTATTTTTGCTTAATTGTACAGTTTTTGAGACAGTTTTTTTAGGACAGTAATAATGTTATAAAAGTATAAATTGTTGCATTTAAACACACATACAGTATATTGCTAAAATAGACGGTATAAGGAATCTTTCCTGTGACTTGTGCAGCTTAAGTTCAACCAAGCAGATGCCAAAACTTATAAATTTAACTAACTTCACTAAAAGCTAAAACAACTGATGATGCAATTGAAATAATTTCATTGTGAAAGACATTTTCCAAAAAGTCTAAATTTCTTTTCCATTTTTTAAAGTGACAATAACGACTCAAATATTTGGTATTTTTGTCTTACTGTTTAAACTGTTACGCTGACTAGCTACATTAGCACTTGCTGATGCCGTGCTTCTAGATAAATAACACACAAATGGAAAACTAAATAATTACTTCAAGTTATTTGAGGCTAACTAAAGACTCAAAATATTGACCTCTACTAATAACTTTAAGCCTGCAGTTTACACTGAAATAATTACAAGGCAGTTCTTCACTAAAAGGTGAAGCCAGTGATGACGCAAGTGAAGCATTTGCCATGTAAGAGAACAGTTTTCATTCCTCGGGCAACTATTTTTCAAGTGACAATAATTTGGGTTTAAAATGTATTTTAGTCAATTACTCTTGAAGTCTATGTTGATAAAATAGCTGAGAATATGCACATCTTACAAAAAATGTAAAACGTTGCAGGGGATGTAAGCGCTTGAGTGAGCCTGCCTCTGTGCGGTGACACTGTGGAGGAGAAACCATGAGGAATGTAAGTCTCAAGGGAAACAAGAGAATGTGAATGAGCAGCTTGTGAAAAAACATATACTATTTCTACACACACCGCTGTCACTAATGATTCCAGGAGTTGGCAGCGTCCTGTTTCCATATTTTCACCAATGTACCAGTCCCACATTAAGATCTATTTCTGCCTGCTTCATATCATTTGCATACAGACATAATGTTTGAAAGTATGAGAATGCAGTTGACTGTTGTGTGTAAGTTTGGCTCTGTTTAGACTTGAAAATGTGCCTGGAGTGATTTGTCAAGTGGCCAATGTTAATTTCCTCTTGCGAGTTACTCAGACGTGTGAACTTGAATGTACATATACACATTTTATTTAGTTGCACACTTAATAATGATAAAATGTATTCATAACAAAAATACAGTATATGATTAAATGTATAAGTGGTATTTCAGTGCTTGTTAAAAAAAAAAAAGACAGGTTATTTAAAGTTTGGATTTTGTGCAACATCTGCACTTTTTTTTTTAGGATAATTTAAATAGCTACGGTATTCCTGGTGGGACACGCTGTTGTCATTGAGTAAACCCCATGGAAATGTCAGATAGAGATTTCACTTTGGTTCATAAATGCCGGACAAAGTGAGCTTTGTCCAGCATTGCTCAGTTTGTGCTTTCTGGGCACCTGTAGTCGAGAAAAAGGGAGTAATGGGACTGAAATGGCTCCTTCCACTGGGTCCTATGTAGATTCAAATGTCTAGTTTTAGTTATTTTGAGGGCATTATTCACTTTTGAAACCATACTTTTGATTGATATGTTGATCAATTTGTTCAAATACTACATTACCCAATGCACCTTTTGAGATTTACCACAAAATCTATGTTGAAATTGGGTTGGGATATTTTAAATGACAATAAAATATGCATAAAGTATTGCACTGTTTATGTTTAGTCCATATTTCACACACACAACTGCCACACACCTTTTAATAAAAACTGCTTTTAATAAAATATTACAATATCTGCATCCTTATAATGGATTCATATGACAGCAATACATAGCTACTTTCCCATCACTGTTCTTTATGAAACGGGAATCTGATAAATTGGCATGATCAAGCGTTAACGTCCTTTCAACTCTGAGCAGAGGTTGAATTTTAAGTGAACACATGTTAATGCCAGGTGTGAACATATTAACCAGAGCTGGCCCCTTCTGATCTCATCCCAGGAAAACAGAGCCCAGTGACTTAACAGAGCTGTTAAGTGAGAGTGATTAAAAAATAATAATAATAATAATAAAAAAAACCCTATTAAAGATGCTACTCTGCTGAGAGCGCAAATGGTCAGCTGTCACTCAGTCCTGGAGGGATTAGGGCAAAGGCAGGCCTGGATGGAAAAGGGGGCAGGTGCAAAGGCTGTGATTTTCTTGGAGTCTCAAGCTTCAGTCTGTGGCTACACTGCAGAAGAAGACCTCACATTTCAAACACTTGTAGGATTTTCATATCATATAGAACAAAGTACAAATACTTATTCTCCTTACTGCCTGTCAGCATGTCATTTTGTTATACTTGTAGTTTGTTTAGTTGATTAGATTTAGCGCATCATGTTTATGAGGAATAACCTTAAACACTTGATTTAGTATGCCTTATGATGTATTATGTTTGACTTCAGAAACAAAATACTTGGTTGGTTTTCAGTTGAGCGCTGAGAGAAGCATTCAGGACATATTTAGTGTAAAACATCAGTATTACCATCAGTAGTTTGTTTAACCATGACGGCACTAGTGACACAAACCTTCATTTTTGTCATTAAAATCTGGAATATCCTTTGAACACACATTATAGTACTTTGCGACTGGAGCAATGGTGATATACTGTTGCTATGTTGAAATCTTCTAGCTTTCTAAACTCCAAACAGAAAAGCTACAGTGCTGCAACAAATTTCTATATTTCAAGGATAGATTTAAAGGATTTAATGGCACTAGTTCTGCTTGGGTTTAACATGAAAAACTTCTTTTTTAAGTTTGTTTTGAATTAGTACAACCTTCAGCGTTCTTTTTTTTAAATTTATTATTATTATTTTTTTTACATTAACAAGACAAGCTTTCTTTGTGAAATTGCTGCCATTAATTGTTTTTCTCTGGATACTACTCCAAGGGAAATGTGCTTTATATACATCCTATCTATTCTGCTACGTGCTGTACTGTTTAAGAAGGATTTGACCTGTTTGTCCAGTTCAGCGCCAATTCATTCATACCATAGGACCGACTGTTTACTAAAATTTGCTTCATTAGTTGCATAAATATATACCAAGCAATGTTGTGTGCACATGTAACCAACCCACTTTATTGAAGGGGTATGCTCGAGTAGTCCAGACATTCCTCAACACCCTTTTCCACTTTCCAATCACTGCAGCTTTTTAAGATTTGTCACTAATAATTGCTCCAAGTTGTCATCCTCACTACTTTCACAGTGTGGGGCATTTAAAGCTGTAAATAAAAGCTGTGTCACCAGCACTAGGTAGCTTCAGCAGTGTCGTGTTATCAAAGAGACTGGAGAGCCGTGTGATATTTCCAACAGAGCGCACTGCCAAAGCTCTTCTCTTGTGTCCGTCTTGACCGCTACGTGAGATGTTTCCACGCTGATGCCGCTATCTCATTTGACTCGCGCTGTCCTTCCCCTCGCAGCAGTTGGCAGATGTCGAGTCCGGTCTGAAAAACGACACATCTGCTTTTAATCCACACAGCGGGCAGCCGTTAAAAAGGGACCACCGCTTTCTGGATCTCGACTTATCCGCAAATTCACATCGAGATAAAACTGCCAGCGCTCCCTCTGCAGCATCTGGCCAACATTTGTAAAGCAGCCAGGCAGCGTATCAGGCGGGCTGACGTCTGTATATCTGCACCAGCTGACAGGGAAACCATCCAAAGTGTTTTATCACAGCATCAGCTCTTTAATATTCACAGTAAATAAGCATCACAAGTGATTATGTGTAATTATTCTTTTCAGTGATCCATGACAAATAAGAGGTGGGACTGCAGAGTGGAAGGGAGCCCATCACTTTGTATCAACAGGACACCGGGTTAGACTGGGTTATAGCCCCTTGTTTTGGATGATAATTGCCTTTTGGCATGTCTCTTGAATTACTTTTTGTTGTCATTTCAAAAGATGTGTTCATTTTTACATGACTGTGTTAATGACTTGTTTGGTTTGCATTATGTGGTGTCGATGTTAATGCCATCCTAAATGACAGCAGTGTTTTTCTCCTTTGATACATTACATTGATACAGCCATAAATGTTGAGACTAGTTAGAAAAGGCTATTGAAAGGATTGTGCTTGTGACATTGACAAGAGTGATGCTCAGTTTAAAGATAAGCCAAACAGGTTAGCAACGTTGTTTTCTCCAACTTTTAGCTTTTAGCAAGATACCTCTGTTTTATTGTATAAGTCTTGTTTATGGTCTACATAAAGCACAGCCACATATGTACACTAACAACTAGGTTTAGTTCTGGCTCAATTAAGGTCTAATCCTGGTTTTAGGTTTAACCCTGGTTTACTTTTCATTACTGGCTTTTAGTTTGAAGTTTATTTCAGGCTGAGTATGGGTTTAGTTGTGGTATTGATCCTTGGTTTAGTTCTGGTTTTGTTATTGCATGAGTCTTAAATTTGTTCTGTTCTGTAAAGTTGTGTTTATTAGCAGGCCTTGATGTGGTGATGGTTTAGACCTGTGCTCAGCTTGTGCTTAGATCTAGGTAAGTCTTGAATTTGTCTTGTTTTAGTTGTGGATTTGAAGTTGGTCCAATATGGGTCCAGAGCTTAGTGTTGGTTTGGCCTTTTAATCCAAGTTTGTCTATACAAAACAACAAAGAATAAGACCCCACATTTGTATGACTATATCTCAGTCCCAATACGAGAAAATCCATGTTAATTCGAAAAGCTACTGTCTGATTCTCCCTCATGGATTTCAGCAGTGGTCAGTGACTCACAAAGCTAAAGCTAAACCACAAAAACGAGGATTGAGCGGATCTCAGCACTGAGCCGGTCCGACTCCCTCACTCCCTGTTAATGTCCTGTGGCTGCTGTCATTTTCAAGCTGCTCGCCGGTTTATCAGAGCAAAACGCCTGAATACAGAGCAGCCGAGGAAAACATGCCAAGAGACCAATCCCACAGTCGCTAATTAAAGCATCATGGTGCCGCTGAGATGCAGAAAGGATGAATGGAACTGAAGAAAAATCCTTGAGGCTTTGTTTGCAGAAACTGATGGGATATGGAAACAAGTTACTATTTTAATAGTTTCCAACCCTTTTCTCCTTTTATTCGTGCTCATTACTTGCGACCTTGTAAATCTCCTGGGACCACGTTGCTTTATGTAAATGTGAAATACAATTACAGGCTTGAATGGTTTTTCTGAGCATTGAGAATAAGAAAAAAGTCTGGGAATAGATCTGGATGAAGGTCTGCCATTTTGCTGTTGTGTTGTGGACTGAAGCCTGACAGAGGTAATTTTTTTTATTTATTTTATTTTTTTTATAATTTTTATTTATTTTCAGGATGAGCTGGGGAACAATCGTTGCTATGGTAACTGCTGCTGCGTGAGTGAGAGCCAGGTGTAAGGTGGTTTTTGTGTGGTCTCTAGGGGCTTGTGCCAGCTCTGCCCCAGATCTTCGCCAGCGATCCAGGCTCTGGGCAAAAGCTGTCAGCATATCAACAACTGCACCACTTAATCCTGACAGCACAATGCAGAAACGTCTCTCAAACCTAATCTGCATGAATGTCACCTTTTTCAGACTGTCTCTGACTGAACTCTGCAGCAGGAAGCCAGTTAGTTAGGTCGGCGGGTACTCATAAATAGTTCCAATTAACAAAAAGTGACTGATGTGCGAAAGTGCAACATATTGAGTGTGCTCTCTGAGATGAGGAAACGCGAACAAAGCCCTGTTGGAGAGCTAGTTGGTCAGCCAGTGAAGGCTTTTTAAGCATTACGTAATTGTGCTTTTTTTTTTTTGCTTGGTGCAGTGCCTGGACAGCTTGATTTCCAATTAGTCATTATGGGCTAGAGTTATATTTATACATTTAAAGTCATAATAATACATTTTATTTTACCTATATTAATAAATCTCTCTTTATCACCATATATTTTACAAACATAATTTTTAAGCATTATGATTCAGATTTACCTTATGTCATTGCTAAGCTACAAAGCCTAAATAAAGATATATGTTGCATAAAGCCTGCCTTACAATTGGCCGATGCTTTGACAATAAATCTTAAAAACACCCATAACTGCCAGTACTGTTACACAACTAAAACGAAACAGGAGTTTGACTGTTGACTGACATTTTAATAACCCATATGCATGAGTTGCCCTTTAGAGAGACACAGTCTTAACCTTATAAACCCTCGTACTCATTGCGTAACTTCAGCAATCTTGTACGTTTCCTTACATTCTTACCATTACTCTGGTGCTTACACTGTATGATGAATAATTGATAAACCAGAGATTAGTAAACTACGAGTCAAGTCAACATTATAGCAAAAGCGTCACATGTATGTTCTAGAAATATTTGCACTGTTAGAACAGATTTTGAGCCACAAGGAAAAATAAATTTTGATGATTAGAATTTGAAAAAAATGCATTGTGCAAAGGACAATCATACACTTAAACAGAATTAAAAGACAGACACTATTTTAGATTTTTGTTGCCAGTTGCTAAAGTGCTGCTATGCTGATTTGTGTTGTTAGCAATTATGCTTTAGTTTTTGGAAAGCCTATTCAAATAGCTATTTTTATTTAGTCTTCCAGCTTTTTAGAGTCAGGAGCGTTATTAAGTGAGCCAATCAATGTTGTTATTTCCCTGCCCCAGACTAAGCTGTGTGAAGCTGTGTCTTCTTTGCAGGACGCTGCCAGGTTGTGCTCTTAGCCCCGGTTATGACACCAGCGCGGTTTATTTACATAGCAGCAGGTCTCAGGGGAGCTGGGATTGTAAATAGTTACATAACCCACTTTTTCTCTCTAAGCCACAAGTAAATGAAACACGGTTTAGGAACTAGATCAGAGGCAGTCAGTGTAAAAGCCCTACACAAAGCAGATCATCTCAAAGAATTATATTTACAGCTCAGGTGAAAAGCTTTTGTAATGATACAGCATGTCAGAGCAGGCATAGAGCACAGTGAAGGTAAATATAGATGGTCTGGAGAGATTAGGTGTTGCTATTTTGATGTTAAAAGGGACACAAGATTAAAGCTGTGAGTAAATATGGCACTTTTAATTAGAGATGCAAAAGAGATTATAGATGAGCTAATTTTCTACTTGGTTGGTCTTGTGTGAGAAAACAAGCATTTTAGTTCAGTTACTGCAAGCATAGGTTTATGTAATCAAAACTATAAACAATTCTTATTTTGAACCTCATTTTCAGTTCTCAGAAGTAAAAAAAGATGATTTTAAATATAACTTTTGAATATAGAAAAAATGATGAATGCTTCAGGGTTTAAAAGTGTTTCCAAGAGCCTGCTAAATTTGGTGAATCTAGGTCAAGCGTCATGGCAACAAGACTTGTTGATGATACACCACCTTTTTGCATTTCCTGTCTAAGCATTTTTTTTTGCCATTTCCGTCTTAGTTTTGAAGATGTTGTCATTATTTTATAAGATACAGGGACAGCTAGAGTGGGAATTATATTGACCACCCAGGTATAGTATGTGCTTTGGGCATTTATGAACCATTAAGGATAAAGTATCTGTATCATTATACTTGCAATGAGAAACTTTAGAGCAGTGTTTCCCAAATTTATTTTATGGGAAGTTTTAAAAATACCAAAGAATCAATACCTAACTTCTTGGTCTGGTTTAGCAGTGATTGTTTTTAGGCTAACCTTTTCCTTTATTTCCAGTTTGACGCTACAGAATATAGATTACTTACTTTTATGGTGATAGTCCAGTGCTTTGTATTTTTTTATATCTTCTAAAAAGTTTTTACTTCAAATATTGCAGGTCATTCCGCCGTGATATTCTAAATGGTTATGACATATCACTTGTTCTTCTTAGATGGTGCAGCCCTATTATTTATGTTATTTTGATTACTCTTAGAATTTTGAGTGTTATTTATTTTTACTACTGATCCTTCTAAAAGCAGTCTTAGGTTTTTCTTATTAAATTATGTAGACTACCGTCAACTATTTGGGTAACTTTTGAGCTGAGAATGTTTTGGTGACCTAAATAAAATCTTGGGTGGACCACTTCTGCGTCCTGACCCAGTGTTTGGGAACAACATAAAAATAACATAAAAATGATCTTGGCAGTATATTTATGTAACATATGACATTACAAAGATTTTGGGAGACTTTAAACTCAACGATGAAAGTGCTTAAGTGTTTTTAGAAAAGGAGTGGGGACCTTGTGTAACCGTCCATTTAAGGCCCATAAAAGGCTCTGTTTGCAATGAGCCAGTGTGTCAGCTTATTTTTAGTGTTCGTTCTGCTGCTTTTTCATTGCGCAGTAGTAAGTGATGACTCCCTAAGGCCTTGGTATGACGTTTGGCCAGATTTTACATTCAAGCCTAGTGACATTTAAAATCAAGAGGTACTGTACTGTGTACAAATGTCATGGTTAGTAAAATGTGTCTTAAAGGGATTTTATTTTTAACTGGGGTCAGATGAGGTATTTTTTAATTGTAAAGAGAGTAAACCTGACACAAGCTTTAAGTAAATTTCTCTAGATGTAGTCCACACAATTAATACAATTAAATCAGTTGACAATCTAAGTACATTTTATGGTAGAGCACAATCTACACCCAAAAGGTAGCTAAAGTGCTTTACGTCTAACATACAATATATTGCTACACTTTTGTACAAGATAGAGTTGGTAATAAAGATTCAATCCTTAGGTATTTACACTAACACTATACATTTACAACCCCTGAACTGTTTTCTATCCACAGGCTGGATTGTGGTTGGACTGGCAGCAACATAAAGCATAAATGCTTGGAAAACATGGGGTTTGTCTCAAGAGGCTTATTTTTGTCTCAATTGTCTCCTCAATAACCAGCAGTTAGTCCCCATACAACCATTCTTTGCCAGGTCTGTGATGAGTGCTTTTCCAAACTTGGAGGCCTTTTACAAGACATTTTTGGGTGAAACTGTAAAAAACAATGCTTCTTTAGCAAAAATGTTACCTGCTGCCTTTTAAACGTGGCGTCATTAAAAATGCTCCCGTATAGCCATTTACTGCTGGTGACTGTTGGAGCAAAACTATGAAATGTTTTTGTGCTTCAAAAAATGTGTGTCCTGATAATATATTATTACTAGCTGTAGCCCAAAGGCTGGTACATATGTCACAAGAACAGAGCAATTTGTTTTCTCGAGGTGGCAAGAACAAAGTTAGTTCTGACCATGGCATTTCATACTTGAATAGTGCAGACAACATTTCCCCTTTTCCACATTAACTACACCCACATTTCTGACCAATCACACAATAGTTACAATGTGAAAAAACAAGAAAAAACAACAAATTTCTCTGTTCTTGCTGAGTATACTGGTCTTAAGTCCATAGTCAGGCTACGGAGTTTTTCTAAAATGTTGTCCATTTTTTTGGCATTGTCAACAGCTAATGTATGAATGTGGATCAGATTGAATGTGAATGTACTAACATAAATCTGTTCTAAACTACTTAAAGAAAATGTAATTGTCTCTGTATATGTAATCTATCTAGTTTCTTGAATTGAAATGTTATATTCCCACCACCACAGTTGAAGTCTCATCATAAATATATGTCCGAACCAGGCTGCTGTATAACTAGCTGTCTTATTTTAGCTTGAGCAGAGCAGTGTAGTCTGAGCCTGGAGCCATCATGTTAATAGAAGATATGGCGAGGCAGGAGATTCCTTGGAGAGAGCTGTAGTGGCTCATTCATATTCAACCATAGCAGCAATGCTTGTCAGCGAGGCACATTCCACCTCTTTGTAGCTTGCTCTGTCACATACTTGCTCCTGCCATGCGCACATTTTCTCCACATACACATTTTCAAAGTCCTTAATGGTGGAGCTTACTGATGCGCTTCTGTGCTTCAGTGCTTCTGGACTCTTGTTGTGTGTCATGGTTCCTTTCAACATCTGTTGCTCTTTCAGTGGGAGATATGCCCTAGTGATGCAATTAACATTTGGATTCAAACCTAGAAAAGTCCCTTGCAACTGTTCGTAGAAAGCAGTGAAGTCTGTGAAGGCTACGGAAGAAAACCATGTTTTTTTTTTTGTTTTGTTTTTTCATGTTGATGTCTTGAGTTTATGCTATGTTTTAAAAAGTGGCATGGATTCAGTTTAAAACAACAGTGTTTAAAATGAGTCACAAGTCACAATTTTGGCAATAGTAGTAATTGTACAATTTTGGTAGCATTAAGAACAAGTACTTAAAATAGAAGAATGACAATGGTTGACAGAATAATTACTTTATTGAATTAGGGGGAGAAAAAAAAGCAACCTTTTCCTAACAAAGCTTGTCTTGGTTTTTTTTTGTAACAATAAAACAAATGCAAATTGAAAATTGCCTTTTCCAATAAACAAATAACTTGAAGGATGTTTCACTGTTTTGGGTTTTTGGTTGGAAAGAGTTATGGCTCTTGCTTTGAGTACTACCTCCTTGGTTTGTAAAATTTTGCTGTGAGTGTTTTTGGACATGCATTAGCTGATATGGAATCCCAAATAACTGTTCAAGTCTTTATTTGTCACAACAATAGTCATCCGCAGAATAAATAATCTTGCCTTTCAAGGAAAATGCTAAAAAGTTTCCATTGGCAAAAGTGGTAGAACGTGTCAATAAAGCGTAATCTTTCTACTTTAGTCACGCCCCAGGCTTTGGTTTTATCAGTCTGGTCAACTTACTCAAAGTGAAAACTAGAAACAAAAGGAAAACCATAGGACCACAAATATTCTCAAATGAACATAAAATCCTTATGCTGATTATTGCAGCAGTATTGCATGCATGTATGATGTCACTATATGCTATCACAACCCAATATGTACCACAATGACAAACACAAGGCAGATCAAAAATGGGTTAAACTAAACTTTTCTGTATTGCTTTGTGAAAATCAGAGCTTTGTTTTAAAAGAAATGCTTTGGCATCATCCTTCACTCACACCATTGTCCTCTGGCATTACCATTCTTTGAGATGTCTTGGTTATTCTATCACTTTAAATCCATTCAGTTTGGATGGTACAGACAACTAATAGCTTGTCAAGTGGATCCTAAAGCACCAGGATTGTGAAACTTCAATGCCTACACTCAATAGAAGTTTTGAGAAATGACCCGGCTTTTGTTTGAATCTTAGGTGTAAATGCGCTTCTGCTGTCAGACATTGTGAGAATCTCAGGCAGTTTGTAAGTGCTTTGTATTATTTTACAAAGCATTGCAGATTATAGACAAATGATAAGCACAGGGAGAAATGTCAGGTTGATTCAAAGAGATGAATGTTTTGTTAAACTTGCCTCATGATATATTTTAAGGACAGTGATTTCCTTTTAATTGTATTATATACTCTGTTTCCTGGTATTACTGGAAGAATTATACAATTTATCCTCAACATTTATGCACAATAACATATTTATTCAGTGACAACCACAGCTGTACTTTGTTTTATCTTACAGACCCTTACAATTTGTAACAGCTGCATGTTTGCATTTCATTGTCAGTGAACTAGTTCTGCTACAAGGTTTTGGGAAATAGTATTTGACTGACTACACGTGTATATTGTCAGTGAGTGGTTAAGTACATAAAATTGGAAATTTTGGCTGCTCCATTTGGGCTACAGCATCTGATGGCTCCAAGTCAATTGAACTCGGGGAGGAGCTACATGGTTCCTCCATGTAAACACATTTGGCTCAAATATCCTTTTCTCTGCAAAGCTTATTAATGAGCAGTTGGTGGAGAATGAATGAATACAAAGAAGGTCCTTGAGGTCAAGGTAATTGTTACTAATGATGACGGTCGCACTATGAAAAGGTGTAAATGTGTACACGTAAATATGGTTATGTATTAATTTATGAATATACTCTAGATCTTTAGCACATCATGAGATAACATTGTTTTAGTTTTTTTAACTTCTTTTATTTCTTCATTTGTTAATAGTTTGCTTTGTTTTTAAATGTGGTGCTGCTGCACTGCCCTTTTTATCCAAGACAAATTTCTCCCATGGGAGACGGTTAGAGAAATTTGATTTGACTTTGAAGTTTCTGGATGCTGATTTTGAACAACACAGCAGCCAAAAGACTTCAATAGAAAGTCCATTAGTAGAATATTGTTTTTGCCACCTCTAATTACGTGTCTTTGCTTTCCATGCTGATTGAAATAAATAGGAAATACCACTTCTTATTTCCACAGTGGGCCTGTGTCTTTTTGATGACAACACAAATACAAGTTCTAACTTAGATCTCTCAAACATTCATCATGCTCTGCTGTTGCCTTTTGAAGACCTCAAAGCTGATGAAAAACCGGACAACAAAGGCCCCAGCGTCAGACCTGAGCCCCTTTTTATTTTGAAGTAGCATCTGAGTGCTCCCCCCAGATGTCTTTGGAAAGCTTCAGACAAAACGTCTTTGGAAAGTGCTGTAATGGCTTTTCAAGCGTCAGAGAAACTCTTCATAACAAAGGATTTTTAGGACACACAATTCATATCCAACATTTATCAGACAAAGGAAGAAAATGTCACTTCTCTACAGACTCTGAATCTGTCTCCAAATTATCTAGACTTTTTACTTTCTAAATAATGACATCCACTACAGCTGAGACATTGCAGCTTTTTTGATGTTTGTTTTTGGAAACAGACGTATGAAATGGGTCCGAAACAAGTGATTTTTCAGTTTAGTTTGCTTCGCCCACTCATGTTCTTTTGTGCTTTACATTTGTCTTGAATCTTTGTTTTTAGTCTCTTTCATAAATAGCTTTAACTTTATTATTATAACAGCATACAATTCTGTGTGTGTGATAGGACAAAACCTAACTTTTATGCAAGAAAAGTTTTAACGCCCTCCACGTCCTGCACATGTCAGCCTAAGGAATTGCTTTCTGACCCTCAATGATAGAAAATGAGGAGCCTGAACTATAGTGGAGTTAAATATGTATGAAGCAAAGAAGCAGCAGAGCAAGACAAAAAAATAAAGTTCTCCGGAGTTAAGTTGTATGAGTTGGCCAAGAAACTCCCAAGTCTGACACCTAAACTTTTTGGCCAAAACTTTATTTATACTAAGTATCTTTATTATTTCAAATCAAAATATCTAACATTGTATAAATTAGTCACTATGTAATTCTCCATCATTGCGTGGTATGCTCTGGTTAAATGTGCATTAAACATCAGCAGCATTCCTGGAGCTAACCTCCATCATAAAGGATCTGTCCCATTCAGCATGTGAACTGTTCACACACCTCAGGCAGAAGGCTTCAAGGCCAGAACAACAAGGCTTTAACACAGCTTCTGCCCGGAGGCTGTTGGACTGAACAACTATTACCATTGCCACCACTATTTTTATTTGTATTATACTTTATTATTCCTGTGGGGAAATTCATGGTCATCAGCCACCACCAGATGGCGCCGAGCATGTTTTGATGTTGGTGGGGGAAACGGGAGTAGCCAGTGGAAACCCACCCGAGCACGGGGAGAACATGCAAACGCCACAGAGAACGCTACTAGACCTACGTAGAATTATGTTATGAGCCTTGTAGTATATATTAACATGCTAGCTTACTTCCGAAAATGCCACTATGGTGCAACAACAAATAAAATACACTTTTATTTTCCTAATGTTACTTCAATCTCCTTACCTGAGCGCAAAAACAATACTCCACTAAACATTACACATTTATAATGCATACATACAGTAGTTTTATTAAAATGTAATGGATCCCTGTGGCTCTCTGGTGTTAATACTGAGTGTAGATGTACTGTTTGGAGAGACTGCAGCAGGTCTGTACAGATCTGCAGCCATCACCCAAAGTGCTCTTTCCACTGGCATCCTATGACAGCAGCGTTTATGTTGATGTGATGAGAGCGTGTGTGTGTGTGTGTGTGTGTGTGAGAGGCTGTAGGCCGCCACTCGTCCGTTTGACAGCTCTCTGCATGTTGGTGACAGCTCCTCAGAAAAGCTGTCCATTAATGTGCCTCTGCCGCCATATGCTGTTGTACTGGCCTTTAATTTAAAACCTGGGGAATTCATGTGAACCTGTGGCCTTCGCTGTGCAGCCTTATGTGCACTGTGCAAAGTGCTGAGGGCAAAAAACAGCAACATTTGGTTAGTTAAGGTTTTTACAATTCCTGGAGTCAAGGAATAATGACGCTTCTAGCTGTTTGGGTGGCTGGTGATACATAAATGCCTGGATAACTTTGATCAAGTTTAGATAAAGAAGTTGCTGTAGAAATGCCAAGCTTTGATTTGAAAGGCTGGTTGGTAAAATTGTGTATTGTGATTACATAATCCTACAATGCTCAAAAATAAATGTCTACAAGAGGTTTCTTTGCTGGCTTTAGTTAGTGACTGAGCCAACCTACAGCATTGTTAGCTGCTGCTTTGTGGCACTCGCTACTGCTTTTCCTGTTTACACTTGTCTATTTTTGCCAGTGTTGTTATGTCTATGTGGGAATATACTGTTTTGGCTGTGACCAATTGATTTATTCAGATTTCTTACTTAAGCTATGGCAGTAAAGTATGTATTCATTTAAAATGCACTGCTCTTGAGTTTGGTTAAAACGAGACAGTTACACTAACAATTGTGTTGGATAAATGACAACGCTATGTAAAGTCTTTAGCCTTTAAAAATGTATGGCTCTCAGATGTAATGACATCAATAAAAAACATATTAATTAAGGTATCAAAGATGGTGCCCTAATCAACAACACGTTCATAAGCTACTGTTTGGACGTTGATTATACCAAGTTTGAGGCAAATATAAGGTATTAGTTTTATTAACTGGGAATAACCAAATTATGTGACATGAGTTTCAGCTATATTAGAACATACTTTTTATTTTATGTACACAACCCTCTGCTGAGTAATTGCTGTGTTGTCAATTTTAATCATTTTAGCCCAATGTACTAAAATTTAGTACAATGCATTACTTCACTATCTACAGCAACATTCCTTTTTTTTTTTTTCTTCACTGTGATGTTCAGCAGAGTCCTCTTTAGTGCGACCCCCTGTTGTATCCAGTGGGGTCTGTGAAATCCAAGAAGACTAGTTCTGTTTTATTTTGAAGCAGCACTACTTGCTTGGTGGTGATCTTCTCGGCTAATGGCTGGAGGCCTGAAGATCACGGGCAAGAGCGTACGACCACCGACCGAGATGGATTATAGCTAGCTATGCCCAGAGACTTTTAGGTATTGATCTGTGCAGCTTCTCTCTTGTTGGAGTTGGCTGCAGTTCAGCGGCAACATCTTTTCCAGTGATACAAAAAATGCCAAGTATGGAAAGACAAGTGCTGAGGTTAATCAAATTTGAATTTATATAGAGCTGACAACCAGATATATAGCTAGTTTATTTTTTTGTCTGTTTGGCAGCACACTAAAGAGATTTTTTATTTTTTATTTTTTTTTATTGACCCAGGCAAGTCATAACCAAAATTGGTAAAACTCATGAAATCAATTAGGTCTACCTGTGGCTGCCGAAATACAATAAGACGGCAAGGGTTGTACAGTATATAAGCAAGTCGGCCAAACGGCTCTATTCCAGTGTCAAAGTTTTCAAGCCAAGGTTGCCATGTCAGTTCAAATGAAGTGTGTCAAGGAAATGCTAGTTGAATACAAAGTTGGGATAGTAGGGATTGTTTTCTTTTCTACCTGTCACATCAGAGCCTATTGTAGAGCTTTGTCTGAAAAGCCCAGGATATGTTACTGCCAGCAGAGACTTCAGATGGTGTGCACTGGCAGAGCAGATTAGTTGCACTTCAACAAACTCCTACAAAACTGTGCGCCTCTGGCTATCGTCTGTCTGGGATTCAGTCAGTGTCTTGTTCTTTTGTTACTAACTTCTAATACAGCTTATATTATGACTGCTTTTTACCAAATAGCCTCCACATTATTGTCTGCAAAGTACTACATAAGGCTTGGATGAATGTTGCTGTAGTGATTTGATTAATATTATGGCACTGGTGTAATCTTTTGTTAATGCCAACATTTGATGACTCAATATGCCAATTTTTTATCTATTTTCAGTATTAAGATTATATAACAAAAGGTCTTTAGAATATTGACCGCATTCTGTTATTCCGATATGCCAAAGACTCATTCAGAAAAATCACACAAGACTTTTCTAAAACAGCTTTTCCACTTTGTACCATTAGGTAGAGTTGTGTGCCCAGTTGCAATCACTCTGATTTCAATTAGAATTTCCTTTGTTACAGGGTTTATTAGGTTGTCTTTACATTGGTTCGAACTGTAATTTGAATTTCTGCAGCATGTTGGTTTGATGTTTTGTGGATTTACACTTTTACACAATGTAACAATTTGGAGGAATTGTTAAAAATGTAAAACTACATAATCCAAGTTAAGTAAAGCTGTTATAAATAAGCCAAAGGGTAAATAATCTTAGTTTAGCGTTTAGCTTGGGGCTAATAAAATGCACATAACATTTAAAAGAGAAAATGGGCTCCAGTTATTAATGTTTGACCAAGTATTTAGTTTTATCAAACGTCTTTCAGACCATGCAGTGTTAATAACTGTAACTAATATTTAAAAGTCTGTTTATTTTGAAGCATATCGTTCTGAGTTGTCCAATAAGCACACATGTACCATTAATGTGCACACACTTAGCTGGATCCTCCATTAGCATGAAACAGAGCTATTGCCAAGCCTTGTTTTTATCAACATTGCACTAAGCTAATTGATCCATTGAGCCGCAGTCGCTACATTAATGTCACAGTGGTTAACCTGTGTCTACACTGATGTCAGCTTACGTGAGCTTACGTTTAGTTTTCTACAACATGTGACAGATGTTCAGGTGATGATCACAGTGAACAAGTGGAAATAATTGGCCAGCTGTTATGTGGCTTTATTTTACACAACAGCCCATCGTCAGTCTCAACATGTTTGCTGAGATGTGGTTTGGCTCATGCTGAAGGAACGAAGCTGCTTCTTAAGTCATTAATAAACGGGGATTTCCTAATAACGTGGTGTTTTCAAGTCCAAACAGTTGTGCCAGAGTGGAACAAGTGTAGCAATAATAAGAGCAAGACATTTTTATTATCACAAAATTGGCACTCAAAATGTTAAGCTTTAGCATTGATAAAGTCACAGAAGTAAATTAATTGACAAGCTGTTCTTTACTGCTCAATATCAATGTACAAAATGGCACTGACATAACAAAATGTACCACATAAAATAAGAACATCAAATAAGAACATCATCATTTAAGAAGACTGCTCTGTGTAGCTGTTATATAGAATAGTTTTTTTAGGTATACAGCACTTAATTGGATTTGAAAAGTTTACGTTTAGGACAAAAGCTATATCTTGATTAAATATTGACCCATGTTTCACTTGAAAGGAACCGTCCCTAGAAAACTTGTTTTGTACTTGGTTTTCATTTATTCATTTAGTCATTGTCTATCTCTTAGTCCCGTTAGGGGTCGCGGGTGACTGGAGCCTATCCCAGCAGCTTTGGGCCTGAAGCGGGGTACACCCTGGACAATGGCCAGTTAGTCACAGGGCTGTCATTTAGAGACAGACTTCGACAGAAAACCATTCACTAACACATTCATTCACTAGGGACACATTTAGAGTTGCCAATTAACCTGATGCATGTCTTTGGACGGCGGGAGGAAGCTGGAGTACCCGGAGAGAACCCACGATTTTTGGGACTTGTTTTTTATCTTTAAAAAATAAAAAAAATAAAGATGTGTGCACACACAAATTAGAGAGATAACAAACCAGACAATCATAGACAGTCACTTTTATCATTAAATAGCATCTGGATGTCAAAGAGGCAGAACGATCCAACAAAACATTTTGGCTCAAGGGGACTCTCGTGAACATGCCTTTGCTTCAGCCGTTTCTGTATTCAAGCTGTGTCCTGTTTTGATATTGCCCTTTATTTCACAGCCTGTAAGTGGACATGAGTAGTTGGGATTGGTGAACAATGCCTCAGAGACGTGGCTCTCGTCCTGTGCATTTTGATGTAGCCAAAGCCATGACCCCTGTTCTGTGAGGGACAGTAGAGGAGACTTGTAGGACTGGACCACAGCCAACTGAGGCTTTAAAAAGACAAGTCGGTCATACTTTAACAGCCCAGGTGAAACACTGGTGTGCATTAGAATGAAGAAGATCCATACTAAATGAATTTACATTAAGTCAGCTGTTCCATCACAAGAGTGCTTCTAAAATCTTTTAACTCATTAGGTTTGTCCTGTATGAACGGTTAGCCTAATCTCAGGCCTGTAATATGTGCCCTAGTGCTTTTATAACTTGTAGTTGGATACAGTTAAAAAAAAAAAAAAAAAATCCTGAAAATGTGTTAAGATCATGTTGCATTTTAAGATAGTCACAAAATATGATAAAGTACTGACAAAAAAAATTACACAACAGTTTTTCCACTTTGTATCATTAGGTGGAGTTGTGAGTGTTAAAACCCAGTTGCCCTGAGTCCCAACTTCAGCGGGAGTTTCCTTTGTCACAGGGTTTATTAGAGAGTCTTACGTTGTTGTGAAATATAATTTGGAGTTCTGCGTCATACTGGTTTGATGCTTTGTTAATTTACAATTTCGCATCATTACTCCCATTTCAAGGTGTTCCGTAAAATATAAAACTACTAGCCAAAAGGTAAATAATGTAAGCTAAAAAACTTTAATGACACATTCAGTGATGTTTTGGGGTTTAAGAGTGGGATTTACATAAAATTCAAAGAGAATGGGGTCTAATTAACCACAAATAACTTCAAACAACTGATTAAGCATCCATCTGAAGAGTTAAACAGCCGTTTCCTGAAGCTGAGTCCTTCAGTGTTGATACAATTTAAAAAATAATGTGACTCTCTTATAAGAAAGTTTATCAAAATAGCTTTATTCTAAGACTCACCCTCAAGACTCAAGACACTTTGTCAACCACTTTGTCAACTTTAAGAGGAAAAAGTTACAATCTACAGTACCTTGCTCCTTTTCTGCACAATCAGGCCTCATTTCTGCCAACCCATTAAATTTGAAGGTACTTAGGCTTAATTAGAACGTAATTTAAATATCCTCTGTGGTAATTATTACAGAGCCTAGATTGAAGAGGTGTCGCTTCTGTCGGCTCGAGTGAGTTGGCTCATGTCTCTGTGAAGCAGAGGACGGAGGTGTTAACTCAGTGAAGTCGATTTACAAATGTTTGCGTAGGATGGTACCAGAAGGTCACAACATGCAGATCTGTGTTGTTTGAAGAGGGGAGCGCTTTGTGATTAATAAACTTTGTCAAACAATGGCATGTGTAACAGAGAGGGGACACTGCATGTTAGATGTTGTTTACTGTCTCAGGGCTAAATCTTTTATCAGTTGTGTTTGAACAAGGGCTGTATTTTTGAGTGATGGCTTTTGAGCTTATGCAATGAAATGTAACAAACACAGTCAGTCTCTGCAATACATAATACACATGAGGTTATTTGAATAATAGTGGATGTCTGTTGTTAGATGTCCAGGGTATTGTTAATGCATAGTAAAATATATAAAAAAAAACATTAGGGAAGAACAATTGCACAGAAAACAACATGATTTTTTTTCATCAATTAATAAAATACATGTCATCTCTAATCAGAGATTGGTGACTTAGGTTCAGATCAATCTTCTTGAACACATATTTGTCCTTTTATCTTCAGCGGATTTAATCTCATTTGAACTGACTGACGACAGCCACACCTGCTGATCATCTGATTTAGAAAGAGATGGCAATGGCAAATGTAATGTAGGCTGTACAAGGGAGGAAATGTGCATCTTGGAGGCGATGGTATCATCACACTACAAAAAACTTCAACTGAAGGTTATGGAAAGAGGGATGCGGGCTTTGTCTTACCAAAAAGCTGGCTTAATACCATTACACAGATTTTAACCAAAACATGCAACCTCTTAGTCTGAGCCTTTCTAATTTATTTCTCAACTTAACAAAAAGGCACAGGATTAAGGTCACTTGAAGGGTTAGAAATGTAAAAAGCTATTATTTAATTGGGCTGGAGACATAAAACACACCACATGCTTTTTTTAAGTCAGTCACATTCTTCTGCTAAACGTAACCAAGAAGACTATCCTGCATTAGTCCTATCCACCACCCCAACCTGGCTGGAACTCTTTAAAAAATGCTCAACAAATCAGTGTATTTTTCTCACCCTCTATTTTAATCATTATTTTTGGACACATTTAAATAAAGGTTTGGATTAAACACATATACTCTAGTCATAAAACAAAAAATTCTCTCGGGCTTGTTATGAGTTGAATATTACATTTTCACTTGTTGACATGCACTGACACAGATAAGTTAGGAGAGAACTGATCAAACACCAGACTGGGGAAAGATGGAGACAGGAAACGACTAGCATTCATTGTGGGACTCCAATAACATGCCGGCTATATCCCACTTCCTTTAATTGTCTTGTTTTTCTCTCCGTCCTGGCATGTGTTTTCCATCCAACCAGATGCACTGAAGATGGAAATGGGTGAATGAAAATTGTAGAAGAATATATTTTGTAAAAATTGACAGCTCTCTCCTCCTGAAGCTTCCCCTGCAGCCTCTCTTCACCACGAGCAGGCTTTTCTGATGTGCCGCGCTAAAAATAAGTGTCGACAGCCGCCGGTGTCATGTCTTTATTAAATCCCACACGCAGAAGGGGCTGACTGTTTTTTCTTTGGCAACATTTTTTGGCAAGTTGTGGTGATATTTTCATACTCGGCCTCCCACAGGTTTTTGAATTTAGAAATTTATTGTTGTGGTTTCAAGGTTGGAATAGGGTTTGAAATAAAGTAGTTGAAACATGAAAGATAGGTAACTGATATTTTTTATATGGAAATCTTTTTTTATGCTGAAACACAACAAAATTATTCTAAATACACTTTTTACTGCTGTAACTCTTTGGAAAAGATTGAGAATTATTTTAAACCCACTGAATACAACCTATACTTTGAAAATGTCCAGTTTGTTCAACTGAACTAACACAATATTTGGACCTGTTTAAGGGAAATACAACTAACACTGATCTTTTGTGTGTGTTTTTCTCACAGATATCTGGAGTCTGGGGGTGATCTTGTTCATGCTCGTCTGCGGACAGCCTCCTTTTCAGGAAGCCAACGACAGCGAGACCCTCACCATGATCATGGACTGTAAATACACTGTACCGGCTCGGGTCTCCGACACCTGCAAAGAGTGAGTCTACAGCACAGTCACTCTTACCTCAGCTGGTGGTTTATATACAGCTTAGTAGAGTTCAGTTGGACCAGAGGTTTCTCAATGAACTCTAACATGCCCTGAAGTGCCAAGATAAGGAGAAGATGCCCAGTCTATTAATGTGTCCAAACAAGTTCCAATTTACCAGATATACCTTTTTAGTTGTCTTCAGGAGATTCTCGGTCATCCAGGTCATCATAATTAAAAGGTTTAGACATAGTTTAAAGGTACAAGATGGTCTTAAGCACCTCCAAGAGTCTTTGTCTTAACTCTTAGTAGCATTTTTATCAAGGTTTTTATGTAATCCCACAATGAAGATTTGCTTAAACTCCATCTGTTATTGTAAATTTTTTTCTTCTGAACTGATAGGTACCTTTTTATACAATTAAGATTTACATTTTGGAAGCTTTAGTTGTCCTGTTGGCAGTTTTAAAGTGTTTAAAAAAAACCCGGGGATGTTTTATTGCAGTACCTCGAAATGGCCATGTGTACAGTCCATTCCGATGGTGCTTTTCATTTTAAATGGTTAAACCAGTTCACAGTGTTTTTCTAAATCTGTTTTCCCGACCATAAATGCTGTAAATCTGTAGACTCTAACTGAAAGTGAGGCAAAAGTTATGCATTTTGGGACAGATTTTGTAGACATGTTGGATTTGGGTGGGGGTTTTTTTTGTACCCACTGCCAGGTTGTGACACTTGTATATCGCTCAAAATGACACAAAAACAAATATAGCAACGTTACAGTTTTTTATCAACCATGGCTCAACATGCTTTTGCCCAGTCCTTGTCAATCTCCCAATGCTTTGCTTCAGAAACTGGGAGGTGCTGTGATATGCCACATTAATCTATTCCAGACTCTGCTGCAGACCAATTTGCTCCAGTGGCTGGCAAAAAAAATAGAAGCCTTGAAGCAGTTTGAGGAGGCCAGCTGCAGAGCGCCTCAGTCCAACACTGCGCACAATAACACATGTTCCATGCTGAAAATAGGTTGGGCGTTTAGGCAAATAAATTATCAGTTGCATAATTAACCATGTGTGTTAGTAAATCACACTCTTCATTTACTACTAAATAATTCTGTGCAGATATGCTGTGGTAATTTCAAAAGTGGTATAGATGAAAAACATTCTCCAAATGTGGCCAACTTTAATCAACATCATATTCTTAATGTTGACTTTATTCTGACCCATCTCACCAACTTTATTCAAAGCATAAAACACATCAAAAACATACATGACAGAAAATAAATACTTCAAGCCAATATTAAATTTGAATACATAAACATTAACAAATTAAAATGTATAAAGAGCAGACAAAAATATATGAATATAATTGAAAATACAAAATGCCACACTGAATAAGGCAGTATATTGCAAATATAATGTCGTCACAATATCAAAGAAGCCTTTAACAAAAAAAAACATTGTGGTATAACTTCCTGTAAAATCAACACTGTTCCTCTTTTACTGGAGTTTGACTTTGATAACTGTGAATCTCCACAGACACGTTTAGTTATTTTAGAATTAAAATTAGAAGATATTAAAGATTAAAGATATTACATTGTTGTTTTCTCACCATTGACTTTGACACCATATGTGTTTCCGACTAGAGCTCCCCTTTCTGCACAGTTAATTGTAAACCTCAAACGCTGCATTACTGTTGATTTAAAACAGATGTGAGGAAGCCATAAAATTTGACACCAAAATTTAGCTATATAAAAAGCAGACGCCATGTTTAATCAGCCCC
Organism: Neodontobutis hainanensis; assembly: GCA_024349245.1. NCBI lineage: Eukaryota > Metazoa > Chordata > Actinopteri > Gobiiformes > Odontobutidae > Neodontobutis > Neodontobutis hainanensis. Next base: position 2,501,096 of record JALDNG010000004.1, on the reverse strand, counting down.
AAATATATTCAAAGTGATTGATGGAGTGAAGAGTGGGCTTCATGGCATCAGAGCCAATGTGCTCGACACGCTTTATTTCCACTGCACACTGAGTATTTTTAGATACAGGAAATAAATGCTTATCTGTGCTGGGTCGGAGGAAAGGCTGGGAGATTGAAGTGCTAAGCTCAGGCAGCTGGAGGCAATCTGATGGGCCCTGGGCTCAAAGTCACAGGCCTGTACTTGAACATGTCATTCACCCAACGCTCTTCAACCAGACTTTAACTATAGACCTTCATACGGCTCTGCTCATAGTGTTCGTCACTCCACTGGGGTTTTGGGCATGAGCCATTAACGGGGGTTGATAGCTTGGTTGTATTTGTTTTAAGAAGAATATTTTTCCCTTAAAAACATGAAATACAGCGGTTTATTCATTTTGTTTATGCCCCTTTTAAGTTAAACATGCAGTGTGCAACTTTTTATTTGTGAAACGGTTTTATCACTGATCGCATATTGTAATAAGAGTAATTCCGCCCTTCCCTTTAGCCCTACCCCTCGGTTTTGTGCGTTCTCGTGAGGCGAAAGGCTAACCCAATTCTTTTTGAGATTGATGGGAAGGGATTAACATGGAGACTTTCGGGGACCACACTATCTACTCATCACTATTCATGACCTGAAGTAACGCAGCAGTAAGTTTGACAAAAAGTGATGACAATAAAAAATGAAAGTCAACTTTTGTATGTGGTTCCTGCTCCATGGAGTCCTGATATTGTTTTAGTGCGTTCATTTCAACAATGCCACTCTAAATATTCAGTTATTCCACAGAGATACTACTACAACTGTGGTTTCTTAAAGTAGGCCACGTTTGAATAAATCATGTTTATATAAAGATTTATGGTTGTTTAAACATAGTTTCATATCGACATAAATGTGAAAATGAATGTTTTTAAAAAAGGATAATGTCACTGGCCTGTTTAGCTCGTCTGCTTCTCCCATAGTGAGTGCGCTGACAATTATCTGCTGTAGGCAATAATTTTATTCAGGAAAAGTTTTTCCTAGAACCTCTTTTATAAAATACTGAACAATTGCTTTAAGAAAATGTCCAGAGTTAGACGGATATAAATCTTAAATAGTGTACATTTAGCAGCTTTTAGAAGCGGTTGCAGATGTTCATCATATATTTGCTCTTTTAGTCATATGCCTATGAACCCTCTAGGAAAACTATAGATTATATTTTGCGTATGCTGCAGTTTGACTTTTTTTGAACTATGCTGATAACACCACTGCTTTAATGTAAAGTAAAATTGTACTTTTAAAAATCCACACACCTAAAAACAGGGAAGGCCTATACCGTCAACATTTGATCCTCATATATTAGCTTCCCAATGCTACGTTTTCGAGTAATATTTTCCCAAAACGTCTTTAGGCTGCATTATTCATAAGGGATAGGATTTCCCTGGTGTTTTTCTTCCTTTTGTCATTAACAGCAGTCAACAGCATCCAATTGGTTTCTGAAATATATTGGACAACTGGTAGCTTATTACACTTCCCGTCCAAAAAAAGTCACACACTCTAAAATCCATTGATTGAATAACCTGATCATTCAGTATATTCAGGTAGTCAGCTGACCTCATTCTTCGGGCACAGGCTTGTTGGGTCGGCACTAGGTATGATGGGAAAGTCACTTCATACATAACTTGATGCACCCATCACTCTGGAACAGGGTCAGTCCGGACTCATCAGACCACATAATGTTTTTCCATTGCTCCAGAGTCCAGTCTTTATGTTCCTGAGCCAATCATTCTAAGTGTATAATTGCATTAAAATACTATTAGCTTTTGTCTATCTCGGAAAAAATTGACATTTAAAGCACCCTAGAACCATACATTTTCTGTTTAAGCCCAGTACTGAATAGATTTTGTGAACTTATCATCTCACCTATTACCTCTGGGTTTGTTCAAATTCAACAGCATGACCCTGCAAGGCAGCCGTAGGTGCTCACAGTCTGCAGAAAAGAGGGGTTGTGCAATAGCAGTCACTACCAGATGCCACCAATAAACTGCACATTACACTTTTACGAGGTACTTATGTGTTCCCCTTTTGATCTTGTGGGACTTTTTGAATTGCGTCACTGTCAGACATCTTTTCCGTTTGCCAAATCACCATCTCAGTTTTTGTACTTCTCTTGCAAGTTGACTCACCAAAATAACATTTACAAGCTCTTTTTAAATGAATTATTCAACATCTCTTTAGCCTCCCATCGCCTCCTCCTCACAGCTTTTGTTTGTGTTGTCACGCTTGATTTTAATTTCCAAACATTATCCAAGAAATGTTATTTTAGCATCATCTTCCCTATCAATAGAAACTCAATGTAGCCTGTCATTTTCCCGGCATGATTCGGGGAAACTGTATCTCAACCAATCATTTGCAAACAGAACATTGTGTCCCTGTGTTCACTCATAAATCTTGTCTATTTTTTCACACGCCATTTACATCGGGATGTGTCACAACTTGGTCTCACTGTAATGGAAATTTGAGTGGCCACATTTTTTAGATGCAAATTTCTCTCATATTCTTTAGTAATGCAAGCGGCTGGTTTGTGGGAAACAGAAAATGTGTGAAGTTGCTATTCTGCAACAACAAGAGAAGGTCTAAGATGAGGACTGTAGCTGTAACTTCTTTATAAAGGTGTCAAAAGAAGAGAAAGTGAGGAATAAGACTGTAGTTGGTTGATGAAAGGAAGGGCAAGTGTGACTTCTGCATCTTTTACACTGAAAGCCAGTCTTGGTCTTTTTCTTCAAGTCCAGTATCATGTCAATGTCATCATAAAACTTCTCTGTTGACAGCATTGTAAAACTTTTCATTGATGCAAATGGCATGCATAGCTAATATTTCTGCTTTGTGCTTAATTTGATAATTATTTCTTTAATTCTTGGTGTCTTGAATTTTCCTTCTAACAAATTAATGCTACACAATCTAACTTTTAACCATAAAATATAAATTTGTGAAATCATTAAAGGGGCACCATGTAACTTTTAGATTGGTAGAATCATGCCTTTCTCACTGACAGTATCTTCACCTGGACAGAAACCTCCATGTAACTTTCCTGTCTCCGGGACGATACTTGATTACGTGATTGACACACTTCACGGCTCAAACGGAGGGAGCAGAAACAGGCCATTACAAAGGACCCTAGCAGAGTTTTATTTGTACAAAATACACTAAAATGAGCCTAACGTTTCAGAAGACATGCTTTTTTTCTTCCAAACTTGCCTCTTGGATAGTCTTCTCTTCAAAACAGATGACATCCGTGAATATAGCGCCGCTGATGTAACAACAGTATATAGAAGGGACCTGCGCCCTCTGCTGGCTGAAAGTTACGCAGCGGTGCTTTAAAATATGTAGACTAATTTTGAGTAGAGAAAGTGTCTTAAAGCATCACAAATAAGTGATTCCAACTGTTAGTATTAAGTAGCAAGGATTTCTCGAAGGCAACTTTATGTCCATCAATCTTTTTATAATCAATGCACAATGTCGATTGCCTGAAGGTTTATTAAAACAATGGTGACCAACACATTAAGGATCAAATACAACAGTAGAATAGAGGGTCTATTTGGACCCCTGAACTATGGAACTAAGTGGAAAAAAAAGAAAGAGACTGTATTTTCCATTATTTGAACTTTGTTTTAATTTGATGCCTGGTTTTTGCAGGATATAACTTCAAAGCATATACACAATACGTCAATGCTTATTTCTTACTCTGCTATAGCGTTCAGTACCAATATAAATATCTTTCTTCTCATCTTTCATGTGACATGTTATCAGTCTGCACACACATCTTCACTCTGCTCTGGTGCGTCGGTTGGTTCAGCTCCACAGGGACTGGACTCTCTTTGACTAATCCTGGTTCTGACTGACAGACTCCAGAGCGCCACAGTGCCGTCCTGTTAGCCCCTGGTTCACTTTTACACACTCAGATAGACACTGGGGATTGGATAGAGCTGGGGAAAATAATCCTGTTAGGTTTAGATGATGTTTTAATGAGTGTATGAATATAATGATACATTTGCGAGAGACAAGAAAAATAATGTCTTGGATGCTGTTGTTGGTGTATGTTGGTTAAATGTCTTATCTAAATGACAAAGATGGCTCACTCCAAAACGCATGATGCTTTTGCTGCATTAATTTCACTCTTCTCACTGTAGTTTATATCTGGACTAATCCTATTAAAGTGCAATCTCTGCAGTGTCATTTGCGTTTGAGCTGACCAGCTGTAGTGTCACATCCTCTGTCAGAGCGAATTGTCTCAGACGCTTTGTCGCTGTAATTGTGGTCTCTCTGTATTTAATGCGTCCATCTGCTCAGAGCTCACTGTAACATATCAAGAAATCGGGGAAGCTTCTCGAACTGACAGCGGTGTCGCCTCCATCAAATACAACTACATTTGCTGTAAATTTATCTTTGTGACTTTACAAAGTAATATGCCACTGTGAAAACATATTTTTGTATTGTTCGACCTTCTCTGTACAAGTCCCTGCCTCCTGAACTTGAGATTAGAGTTGTTTAGAGAAGTAAACTTAAGGGTTATAAAGGGATTTGTCTGTATTTGTCTGTGGTAATTTCGAAAAATCTCTTCTAGGGACGGCATTACAAATTAACCTCAGCCTTAAATCCTGTAGTATGTGACAAAAATTAAACTACTGTCCAAGATTATTGCACACCAGTAAATAAAAGTAAAATTAAAGCCGCAAGCGGCGATAAAGGCCCTCGCCTCCCTTGCGACCGCGGGGACACATGTACTCGGAGGATTGCATTTCGTGCTTTAAAGCGTAAACTTCACGATAATGTCAAATAACCGGGCCTGTGCCTCTGCTTGAATCTTCTTCTGGCTGGAGCCTGCTTCATCACCTCGGGCCTGTGCTACTGCTGGGGCCTGCTACACCACCTTGTAATTTAGAGTTAAAGGTCTCCACATTCCCTGGTTTTCCTGGGATCTGTCTAAACTTTTGAAAATAAAAGATTATGCTTGGGCTGAGGCGAGAAAAGTACAGGCTGGAGATTTGCAATGACTCAGAAAGCGCTGCCGCCTGTTAAAAGTAAAAATGTAAATATTAGTTGTCTAAAATAACATGTTTACCAGTTCCAAAAGATTCTAAGGAGTTTTACAAGACTCTAGTCTTGGCTCTGGAGGAGCCTCCTCCAAAGGAAGCATCCTGGCATTTGGTAAATGGCATTTATTTCCCAAAGAAATGGCTGCCTCTTCCCAGGCTCATTACAACCACAGCCACAAATGTATCAAAAACAAACTGAAAACTTTATTGGCACTCGTGTCTAGATAATACTCACCAGATATTAGGCCGTTTAGATTAAAACACTTTGAGTTGAGTCTTTTGGCGTAAGGGGTGCGATTTAGGTGGCGCCTTTCACCCCACATGGTGGACTTCCTGTTCAGTTTAGGCTGTTGCTGTCATAGACTTTTCTGTTTGGCCTGAGGTGTCCTAGAAATGTACTAAGTTTCATTTTCCTACGTTGGAAAAAATTACTTTCACTTTCCATAGGCCGAATGGCATTTTCATTTTCAGGGTCGCCACTGAGTCATTTCTTTTTATTATTTTTCAAATACTTAAGATACATCAATATTTTGCCAGGCTTACTTTTAGTGGCCAATAAAATGTACTTTTGCACATTTACTGGGTCAAAATTAAGGATAATTTTGCAGAAAAATTTGCAGAAAAATAAAAATTAAATAAAAATATAAATTGAGCAAAAACAACAACAAAGGCATTGTCTATTTACCACACGTGTGTTTAGTTCATTTTGCCTAAGTTTGGTGTTTGTGGAATGAAGCAGCTATTTTCTGTCAATTCTTAAAAGTGAGGTGTATTTTAAGTCGGTTCACATTTTCAATTAAAAATGGCCGCTTCTCGTGTGTGATAGGGTGTGGTCCCCATTGGCTTTTATGTTCATAAGCCCATACTGGATGTGTGTACCAAGTTTCATTTGCCTAGGACAAACTAAAATTTTCCCTTCCCATTGACTTTTTCCACATATTTGTGCCGTTGCTATGGCAACACATTTATAAATAGGGGGTGGTTGTCATTGGCTTTTATGTTTGTCATAACATAAGAGATGGGTGTACCAAATTTCATGTCTCTATGACAAACTAAATTCTTGGGTCCCATTATAAGTTTGTAGGTGGCGCTAGAGGCCATTTCTAAAGCTAACCCTTTTATTGACATATCTTTGTGTTCAGGTCATGAATGTGCACAAACGCCTTTTGGTCCAACTTGATCCGAGAAGCGTTTGAGAGTTAAGGATATTTTATTTTCACAAAAATGGCCACTTCGTTACACGCTTGCCACACCCACACCCGATAAGATATCAAAAACAAAATGACAACTTTGGTTGGCACATGTGTCTAGATGATACTCACTAAATTTGGGGCCATTTAGATGAAAACACATTGGGTTTAACCTTTGACGTGAGTGCGATTTAGTTGGTCGCACCTTTCACCACATGGTGGACTTCCTGTTCAGTTTAGGCTGTTGCTGTCATAGACTTTTCTGTTTGCCTGAGGTGTCTATGGATGTACCAAGTTTCATTTTCCACGTTAAAAAAATACTTTCACTTTCCATAGGCTGAATGTATTTTCATTTTCAGGGTCGCCACTGAGTCATTTCTTTTTATTATTTTTCAAATACTTAAGATACATCAATATTTTGCCAGGCTTGAGTTTAGTGGCCAATAAAATTTACTTTTTATGCACATTTTCTGGGTCAAAATTAAGGATAATTTTGCAGAAAAATTTGCAGAAAAATAAAAATAAATAAAAATATAAATTGAGCAAAAACAACAAGAAAAGGCATTGTCTATTTTGCACACAAGTGTTTAGCTCATTTTGCCTAAGTTTGGTGTTTGTCGAATGAAGCAGCTATTTTCTATCAATTTTTAAAATTGAGGTGTATTCTAAGGCGGTTCACATTTTTAATTCAAAATGGCTGCCTTCTTGTGTGTGTTAGTGTGGTCCCCATTGGCTTTTTGTTCATGAGCCCATGCTGGATGTGTGTACCAAGTTTCATTTGCCCAGGACAAACTAAAGTTTTCCCTTCCATTGACTTTTTCCACATATTTGCGTTATGGCAACACATTTATAAATAGGGGTGGTTGTCATTGGCTTTTATGTTCGTCATGACATAAGTGATGTGTGTACCAAATTTCATGTCTCCATGACAAACTAAATTCTTGGGTCCCATTATAAGTTTGTAGGTGGCGCTAGAGGCCATTTCTAAAGCTAACCCTTTTATTGACATATCTTTGTGTTCAGGTCATGAATGTGCACAAACGCCTTTTGGGTCCAACTTGATCCGAGAAGGCGTTTGCGAGTTAAGGGATAATTTATTACCACAAAAATGTCCGCCTCGTTACAGGCTTGCCACACCCACACCCGATAAGATATCAAAAACAAAATGACAAGTTTTGTTGGCACATGTGTCTAGATGATACTCACCAAAATTGGGGCCATTTAGACAAAAACACAATGAGTTGAATCTTTTGGCGTAAGGGGTGCGATTTAGGTGCGCCTTTCACCCCACATGGCGGACTTCCTGTTGAGTTTACGCTGTGGCTGTCATAGACTTTTCTGTTTGCCCTGAGGTGTCCTATGGATGTACCAAGTTTTGTATTTCTACATTGGAAAAATGTACTTTCACTTTCCATAGGCCCAATGTATTTTGACTTTTCTAGTCGCCACTGAGTAATTTTTCATATTTTTTCGGGGACTTCAAAACATAAATTTTATGCCGACCCTGAACTTTGGGCCCAATAAAAATGACTTTTCTGCATGTTCACTGGGTCAAATTAAGGATCATTTTGCAGAAAAAAAAAAAAAAATAATCCGAGAAACAATAGGCCCTCCCGGCTATCACCGGCTCGGGCCTAATAAAATGCTATATAAAAAGCAGAAGCCATAAAGTGATGACAATGTCACATGCACAAATCAGTGACTTAAAATCTTTCTGTAGTATAAAAATGTACTCTTAGAAATCATTATTAGGCCCGAGCCGGTGATAGCCGGGAGGGCCTATTGTTTTTGCTCGGATTATTTATTTATTTATTTATTTTTTTTTTTTTTTTAATTTTTATTTTTCTGCAAAATGATCCTTAATTTGACCCAGTGAACATGCACGAAAAGTCATTTTTATTGGGCCCAAAGTTCAGGGTCGGCGAAAAATTTATGTTTTTGAAGTCCCCGAAAAAAAAATATGAAAAATGACTCAGTGGCGACCCCTAGAAAAGTCAAAATACATTGGGCCTATGGAAAGTGAAAGTACATTTTTTCCAATGTAGAAATACAAAACTTGGTACATCCATAGGACACCTCAGGGCAAACAGAAAAGTCTATGACAGCCACAGCGTAAACTCAACAGGAAGTCCGCCATGTGGGGTGAAAGGCGCGCCACCTAAATCGCACCCCTTACGCCAAAAGATTCAACTCATTGTGTTTTTGTCTAAATGGCCCCAATTTTGGTGAGTATCATCTAGACACATGTGCCAACAAAACTTGTCATTTTGTTTTTGATATCTTATCGGGTGTGGGTGTGGCAAGCCTGTAACGAGGCGGACATTTTTGTGGTAATAAATTATCCCTTAACTCGCAAACGCCTTCTCGGATCAAGTTGGACCCAAAAAGGCGTTTGTGCACATTCATGACCTGAACACAAAGATATGTCAATAAAAGGGTTAGCTTTAGAAATGGCCTCTAGCGCCACCTACAAACTTATAATGGGACCCAAGAATTTAGTTTGTCATGGAGACATGAAATTTGGTACACACATCACTTATGTCATGACGAACATAAAAGCCAATGACAACCACCCCTATTTATAAATGTGTTGCCATAGCAACGCGCAAATATGTGGAAAAAGTCAATGGGAAGGGAAAATTTTAGTTTGTCCTAGGCAAATGAAACTTGGTACACACATCCAGCATGGGCTCATGAACAAAAAGCCAATGGGGACCACACCCTAACACACACAAGAAGGCAGCCATTTTGAATTAAAAATGTGAACCGCCTTAGAATACACCTCAATTTTAAAAATTGATAGAAAATAGCTGCTTTATTCGACAAACACCAAACTTAGGCAAAATGAGCTAAACACTTGTGTGCAAAATAGACAATGCCTTTTCTTGTTGTTTTTGCTCAATTTATATTTTTATTTATTTTTATTTTTCTGCAAATTTTTCTGCAAAATTATCCTTAATTTTGACCCAGAAAATGTGCATAAAAAGTAAATTTTATTGGCCACTAAACTCAAGCCTGGCAAAATATTGATGTATCTTAAGTATTTGAAAAATAATAAAAGAAATGACTCAGTGGCGAATCTGGAAAATGAAAATACATTCAGCCTATGGAAAGTGAAAGTATTTTTTTAACGTAGGAAAATGAAACTTGGTACATCCATAGGACACCTCAGGGCAAACAGAAAAGTCTATGACAGCAACAGCCTAAACTGAACAGGAAGTCCACCATGTGTGAAAGGTGCGACCAACTAAATCGCACTCGCTCAAAAAGGTTAAACCCAATGTGTTTTCATCTAAATGGCCCCAAATTTAGTGAGTATCATCTAGACACATGTGCCAACCAAAGTTGTCATTTTGTTTTTGATATCTTATCGGGTGTGGGTGTGGCAAGCGTGTAACGGCGGCCATTTTTGTGAAAATAAAATATCCTTAACTCTCAAACGCTTCTCGGATCAAGTTGGACCCAAAAAGGCGTTTGTGCACATTCATGACCTGAACACAAAGATATGTCAATAAAAGGGTTAGCTTTAGAAATGGCCCTCTAGCACCACCTACAAACTTATAATGGGACCCAAGAATTTAGTTTGTCATAGAGACATGAAATTTGGTACACCCATCTCTTATGTCATGACAAACATAAAAGCCAATGACAACCACCCCCTATCTACAAATGTGTTGCCATAGCAACGGCGCAAATATGTGGAAAAAGTCAATGGGAAGGGAAAATTTTAGTTTGTCCTAGGCAAATGAAACTTGGTACACACATCCAGCATGGGCTCATGAACAAAAAAGCCAATGGGGACCACACCCTAACACACACAAGAAGGCAGCCATTTTGAATTAAAAATGTGAACCGCCTTAGAATACACCTCAATTTTAAAAATTGATAGAAAATAGCTGCTTCATTCGACAAACACCAAACTTAGGCAAAATGAACTAAACACACGTGTGGTAAATAGACAATGCCTTTTGTTGTTGTTTTTGCTCAATTTATATTTTTATTTAATTTTTATTTTTCTGCAAATTTTTCTGCAAAATTATCCTTAATTTTGACCCAGTAAATGTGCGCAAAAAGTACATTTTATTGGCCATTAAAAGTAAGCCTGGCGAAATATTGATGTATCTTAAGTATTTGAAAAAATAATAAAAAGAAATGACTCAGTGGCGACCCTGAAAATGAAAATGCCATTCGCCTATGGAAAGTGAAAGTAATTTTTTCCAACGTAGGAAAATGAAACTTAGTACATTTCTAGGACACCTCAGGCCAAACAGAAAAGTCTATGACAGCAACAGCCTAAACTGAACAGGAAGTCCACCATGTGGGGTGAAAGGCGCCCACCTAAATCGCACCCCTTACGCCAAAAGACTCAACTCAAAGTGTTTTAATCTAAACGGCCTAATATCTGGTGAGTATTATCTAGACACGAGTGCCAATAAAGTTTTCAGTTTGTTTTTGATACATTTGTGGCTGTGGTTGTAATGAGCCTGGGAAGAGGCAGCCATTTCTTTGGGAAATAAATGCCATTTACCAAATGCCAGGATGCTTCCTTTGGAGGAGGCTCCTCCAGAGCCAAGACTAGAGTCTTGTAAAACTCCTTAGAATCTTTTGGAACTGGTAAACATGTTATTTTAGACAACTAATATTTACATTTTTACTTTTTAACAGGCGGGTGCAGCACTTTCTGAGTCATTGCAAATCTCCAGCCTGTACTTTTCTCGCCTCAGCCCAAGCATAATCTTTTATTTTCAAAAGTTTAGACAGATCCCAGGAAAACCAGGGAATGTGGAGACCTTTAACTCTAAATTACAAGGTGGTGTAGCAGGCCCCAGCAGTAGCACAGGCCCGAGGTGATGAAGCAGGCTCCAGCCAGAAGAAGATTCAAGCAGAGGCACAGGCCCGGTTATTTGACATTATCGTGAAGTTTACGCTTTAAAGCACGAAATGCAATCCTCCGAGTACATGTGTCCCCGCGGTCGCAAGGGAGGCGAGGGCCTTTATCGCCGCTTGCGGCTTTAATTGTTATTATTATTGTTTTCAGAAAGTCTCCAAATTGTACTTTCATTAATTTTACTTTTATTGCATTTTACAGAAAAAAAAAAAAACTTAAAGCTGCAATTATTTTTCCAGACTGTAGCTAAATATTTCAAAAGTGAATAGAGACCTATTTGGCATTTCTTCTCTTTGTGTCATTTCAAGTTATGATTCAACATTTACTTTCTATTTGATGAAAACATGACTGAATGTTTTTTTTTCTCCTCACACACCAGGATAATAGTTATATATACAATAGCAATCTTTTTTTTGCCTAGTTTCACCAATTGATTATTTTTTTGTGGTTTTATAGGGAAATGCTAAGAAAGTAATAAATTAAATGAATAAATAAAAACCTTACATCTATGAAATCACAGTCAAATGAAACGTGTTTTAAAAACTGGGCTCACTGATAGGAACTTAAGGGACCACAATGATGAAGAGTGCATTAGTGAGAAAGCGAGTGTCGTCAGTCTTCAGCCGTGTTGACAACATGCTTCTGACAGTCTGGCCCTGGGGCAGCAGCAGGTGGACACCTCACAACCTCACAGGAAAATAACACAAACCCTCCACCGCTCTGCAGATGTGTCCCTGTGACCTGACGAGACCTAGTCACTGACATCACTCACATTTTCTGTCTGGGCTTTAACGTTCTATCTCTGCTTTCAGACCGTGTCCTTACATTTCCTTTCATTTTCCTTTTTTTTTTTTTTGCTGCATTTACCTGTAACATACTATCAATGTGTTCTAGGATCTATGGCTCAAACAAGTTACGTGGATGTAAAAAAAAAAGCATTGGTTTCTTATAGACTATTAACCGTGTTAGATTCTTATCCATGCAATTGCAGTCTGAAGAAGTCTAACAAAATGTATTTAAAACACCCATTATATACAGTTTAGTGTTGTAGTGTTTTTATTCTCGTACACTGATGAGGGGGCTTTGAATCTAACACCAGAGCTGATATCAGTTCTAGCGCAGGAGTCAACACTTTAGTGCAAGGTGTACAAGGCAAAAGCTAATAAAACGGTCATAAAACTGTGAATCTGTATTTGTCATTGTTCCCTTTAGCTTAATTAAAGAGTAAAATGTGCTGTCTTTATGTCCTGTCACAGTCTGATAGACCGGATGCTGCAGAGGGACCCAAAGCGGCGGGCGTCGTTGGAGGAGATTGAGAGCCACGCCTGGCTCCAGGGAGTGGACCCGTCTCCAGCCACAAAGTTCAACACGCCCCTGGTGTCCCACAAAAACCTGTCGGAGGAGGAGCACAACAGCATTATCCAGCGCATGGTGCTGGGAGAAATCGCCGACAGAGAGGCCATCATCGAGTAAGTTCTTCCTGTTTTACTCAACACAGTCTGGATCATTTTAATATAAATGAGAGTAAAATATAAATGGACTGCAGTTAGGTTGTCCTTTCTAATTTATACTTAATTAAAACACAAATTCTATAGAAAGTCTACCATTATGTGTAGTACACAGCACAAAAGGCTTTTTTCTTTTAATATGGTTTACCAATCAGATGGCGCAAACCCATAGCAGATGTATTTTTTTTTCCCATTTAGAAATTTAAGTTCCTGTTATGGAATTCAAAACTGGATTGCAATATATTCTTAATGTCATGCAGCTTTAGGGCACTTTATAACTTGACGTGTTTGGTATGATTAAAATGAACTCTGTTTCAAGCAGTGCTTCAAACTCTGGTGGAGGAGGGCTTTGGCCAATTACAGTTCGCTTCCAGGAAAAAGGAGCGCTCCCATTGGTCAAAACAGCTGTTAATTGAAGGTTTAATGGAAAAGTGTGTTCAGTGCTAAATATGTCTTTTAATACAGCAAAACAACGGAGAAAATAGAGGAAACATGAAACTGGTAAATATTGACCATTCAGTTACGTCATGTTTACTATGCAGGAATTTGCTGAAGCACATTTAGCCCCAGAGTTAAACCAATGCAGTGCAACAAAATGATCAACTTTGGTCCAGTCTTGGTTTGGATCTAAGATGGAAAAACACCCTTAATCTGTGCTTCCTGCTAATAATATCAGAGTCTAGAAATGTGACATTAGCTCAGTGTTTATGTTGAAATCTAATAGATAGACTAAATGTCTGAGCATACTTATTATACAGGCAAGAGCAACAAAAACCTAATATGAGCTATACCAGCACATTTGTAACTAATTTTTAATATTTCAATTTCCCAGAAGGCTTTACAGAGCAGGAAGTCAATCAAGTAGCCATTAAAAATAGCTTACGTTTTTCTATAAATGTGTTTGCATTTCTGTTTGAAGCACATTGTTCATTTAGATTGGCTCTATGTTGAGGCATTTTGGTTTAGAGGGTTTTTATGAGTTTTTCTATTTTCCACTATCAAGCGTCAAAGGGCCCTATTTGTGAAGGGACACATTGTTAAAGCATTTAATTTCCTGTTTGGTAATTATTGCACGAAGCGAGCCTGCGATGAACACACATTATTGCTGGCGACGCAACACAATATGAAATGATGAGTGTTATCAAAGCCTGGGAAAATATGACACAAAAAGCACTGAGCGGGAGATAATGTAGTAATTCAGCTGAACATAATGTCCACCCACACACATTTATCAGAGAAACTGGACTAACAGCCTGCACACATCCTCCTGCAATTACTCTGATTACAGTCAACACTGAGCTTGGGCCTGGAAAATGTGAGTCTCTGATGTGATTTATCAGGTAAATATGATGATTTAATTTGTCTCAGGCTTTGGCTTTGAATAGTGTCCACTTTAGTTTTCCTTCTTATCAAAAATATACAACAACTAACAAATGCCAGTGAAGATTTAGGGGTTTGTTACAGATTTGTGCCAAAGAAACAAGGACTTGAACACTTTCATTGCAGTCCTTTATGTTGCACTAAAGTCTAAGGTCTTTCCTTCCTTCTCAAGAGTCTCTATATTAAAAAATAATAGTGAAATGACATGGTGCAATTAACTTCTCTTTGTGTCATAATGTAGTGCACTCGAAGTTTCCCAACATTGCATCAGTAAATATAATGGTCAGCGAGCCCTTGTTGTTGGTCAAAATAGACCATAATGCTTTGCGAGTTGTCGGTGGAGAACTCCATTACTTGCAGTAGTCCATTATCAGCATTATTATTGGCAGACATAATGCCCAGTATACTTGAGCCTCGTTTCCACTGGGGCGATATACGGCGCAGGTCGGTCTGATGCGTCTCCACAAAGTGTACCATGATCTTCTAGGGGTCCCAAGCAAGTCCAACTTTACTGTACACTTTAGAAAAGGTGGGGCCATAAAAGGTCCAGTGAGCTGATTGGACGATAGATAATCCTCAGTTGAGCAAAAACCCTAAATAGAAATATCTTTTCAAATTTTTCAAAGATTTTACTCCTTGTTTTTGTGATAAAGATCTTATTCAAACAGAAAAAGTGATACATTTTACAAAGCCACAGCAGTTCCTGATTTTAAATGGCCGTGCAGCATTGTCCACTCTGCATTAAACACTGAAGTTCCTAAATTATAGGAAACTTGTGCAGCTCTGTGAATTTAATGTTTTAAAGGCTGTGAATAAACCAAAATACAGGTTGTACCTCCAGACTCTCGCTGCTACAACAGGATTTATATTAAATATCGATGCATCAATTTAATCATCTTTAATAAATTGCTGGCCAATTGCTTTCACATCTTTTCAAGTTGGTCAACATAGTGAACAACAAAGGTGAGAGACCAATTGAAGTTTTATGTTCACAGTATTTTGTGTCTGTCTTGATAAAAGAAAACAGTCTTTATGATCTACTAAATAACAGTAGATTCCCATAAAGAATGTTTGTCACAGATCATGGAAGCCTCAGTCAGTAATCCATCTATAACAAAGTCAGCCATGTTTTCAAGAGCCACACTTTCAGTTTTATTAAAATATAGAAGCTATGGTTTTGAGTAAAGCATTGAAGTAACCTCAGAGTGGTGTCACATTTTCAAATTTGTTATACTTCAGAAAGTCCGTTGATATAAAATGACAATAGTTATATGTTCAGAGACGTGCGGGCCTTTCCCTGCAGCTCCAGGAGAACGAACGATGCTGCTACATGCTGAGAACGAAAGCAATTGATGAAGAAGCAGCACACAGCTCTCCATTTCAAGTTTACACCATGTTCCTGTCGGCCTTGTTTCACAGTTCGTCTTTATCTCCTTGTGAGAAGCACACACTTTATAAACACGGCTCTGGGTGTCGACACTTTCCATTTGCACCTTTGTCATTCCTTCTCTGCTGCTTTTTAAAAATGCTGCACCGATCGACATTGTTGCTCTAATGGGACTGCCTGTGTATCTCTGCTGACAGTTGACATTATGCTACAGATTTGAGAAGATAAAAGTATAGGAGCTGTTTGTGAACAAAACAGGCTTCCCTCTGAACATCGCACTGAATTGTCACGCACTGTTATAAGAGCCAAAATAACATGTAACACTGAAGCTGGGCAATTAAAATAATAATCAGAGGCTTTAGTTTAAGTATTTCGATTCAAATAAGATATGCTCTCTTTCAAGAAAAATATTTAGTTTATATACGTCACAAACTTTGCCGTAGATTTTGATGGGCTTTAAAACACTTGAGTAATTAGTTTTTAATAAAGAGGTAAATAATGCTTATTCAATCGCGATCATAATTGATATATACCGGAACAGAAAATGATTCTATAGAATCTATAAAAAAGTGTGAGAAAAATGTAAGACAAGATATGCAGTCTTTGAGTAGAAAAAAAAAGAGCCCAGCTTTTTTAGATGAGCATTACGTTGTGCAAACTTTGTCAGTAAATTTTGAGAAAAAAAAACACTATCATAATCTTGAGTTGAAGTCACCAGCCCGATGTAACATAATATTTCAGATACTGTATGTGTAAAGTTTGAAAAAAATAAAACATGCTAATTTCTTTGTAAAACATATTTTAGTTACATTTAGAATAATGCTAGAAGACGCTATGACAACATATAATATTAAACAGTTTTCTCAATTCTGAAAAAAAAAAGTATTAGTTAATAACATAGAAAGTAATTAGTTAATAACATAGAAACCCAAAGAAGCAAACTTAAACTTAAGATAACATTGCTTTTAAACCAAAAAGGGTTACTGGGTCAAACGTATAAGTGTCAGGACCAGCTTATAAGCAAACTAACAGATCCAGTGTTTGTTGAACTGACTGACCCAACATCTCCACTCGAGACACTGTTCATTTCTACAGGTAAAAAAAAAAGAGAGAATTAAGAATTCACAGAGAATGTGTTCTGTGTTTGTTCTCAGAGAGCAGTAGCAGTACTGAGACCAAGAAGAATGAATGCAATAAACAGCACTCGCTACAAAGCTGCAAAACTCTTAGTTAGATTTGTAAAGATTGTCAAGTCATTTAAAAATGTGAAGTGATATTCCTTTGCTTTTCCTAGACTCATTAACTGTATCCTCAACTTGAGGAGAACACGAAGTACTTCTGCTTCAACTCACAGCAGATGCCTATCATTCCTTGAGGCTTTGTTTTTTGTTTTTTTTTTCTTTTTTTTTACCCAATCATTGTTTAGCAAACTTATCCACTTTGACATTTATGACATATAAATGACACGCCTTACTCCTATTGCTGCAGTGGAAACAACATCACCACACCACAGAGAAAACAAAGTAATTGCATTAATTTTGAAGTGTTCTTAAGGGTTTGTCTTGTCAATCATCAGTTTCAACAGTATGTGCCACACCTTGCTTCATTGGGAAAAAACAAAATCGCTCAGAAAGAATCCTATTATTATTTATCAAAAAAAAAAAAAAAAGTGTGCTTGATTGTAAATCATAACTTTGCTCTGTGTTTGTTCTCCTGGTTTGTGAGACCAGCTGACAGAGAAAAGTGAAGTCATTCTGTCCATCCCTTTGACCTGTGGTGTTTTTATAGCACAATACAAATCTAATGGCACCGCTAATTAAATGGCTAAGCTCACGTTAAACTAATTAGGCCTAAAGAGTAGTTGTGAGAGTCTAAAGCAGCTTCTGAGCAGAAGAGTCAGGGACACAGACAGGACTCACTGGAGTCTGCACTGTCTTCGTCAAAGCACTGATGTTTTTTTGTTTAAGGAAAACACTAATGGAAGTAATTTACCATTTCTCAGAGGGTGTCTGTCTGAAAATTCTTGTAACTTTCTAATGTTTCATATGTTTCTTACTTTTTGGCTCGGGGCTAATTTTGTTTGACTTTTTGTGTTACTTTATTGAAACCTGGCTTGATCTTACCACACTGGGTAATTATAAAAAATAAAGGTCACTGATGTTTGCTGCAGTGCTGTGGTGAGGGTTATAATAATGAGCCAGACGCCAGAATTTTAATAGAGACACATTGCTGTCAACCTGTAGGAAAATTATAGAGAATATTGTTCTTATTTAAAATTATAAATGAGTTTTTAAATTTGTGAATTTTATTTTATTTTTTCTTTAACACTTTACCTACTCTGTAGAGGACTAATGTACCACAAATATTTTCACAATATAAAAAATAAACTCAATAAATCTATATTACAAGCAGAATTAGACTTGGATAATTTGAGCAGTAAAACTTTATTACTACCTCAGACCTTCGTGTCTCACTGTTTAATCATCTCGACTAACTTGACTTTCCACTGTATAACACCGCACTACGTTTCCTCGTTCGTATATCTTCCTACCTTGTGCTTCCTGCTCGTTGGCGCTGCTGGGACTTGTCTGCCTATGCTCTGTGTCATAAAGTGGTTATTCAGAGGGAAAATATTCTTACAAGGGTATATTTTCCCTCCAGGATTAATAACCCTACGTCATTACGAGGAGCTTGTTTGTGTTCCTTACATAATTTAACCGTCTGTTGACGCTGTTTTGACAAATGCAGAGAGTCCTACTGTTGCAAGATGTTCATATCACGAACAAACAGCATGAATTATGTAAATGGGCAATGTTTTTTTTAACATGATTATATGACACACATTTCTAATTGGCACTGAAATGAAGCCTCAAATAAAGTATAAAGTTGAAACGCCGAGGCAAACAAATGAATGCATGTTTCCATTTGCTGCTGCCATGTGAACGTAAATCAACCCAAATATGACAGCAAGGAATTTATTATACAGTTAGAATATATCAACCCACAGCTGTCAGGTCTTCATGGCTAAACTGTTTTTGGAAAACCAGTGATGGAAAGATGATGTACTCATGCTAGAAAGCTCTTTTTTTCCTTTGCTGCAGATTGTATTTTTTTCTTCTCTTTGCTCGCTTAAAGCTCATCTTTTTAAGAGATTTTTTGGCCTTTATGAATATTTAATAGCCTTGTGCTTGGATTTCTTTTTTCTTTTTTTTTTTTTTAATAAAAGTGCTTCCAACTGAACTCTGGTACAGTTTGATAAAAATGTGAGCAGACGAAACAGGAAGAGCGTGATAAATTGGCAACAAAATACGCCACATTTTAAGTATTTCCAAGAATAGAAAAAAAATTGAACAATATTGTCAAATTAAATAAAATTATCAGAGAACAAATATGTGAAACACTGAGAAGGTTGATTTATTCTGAAACTGTAAAATGCACTTTAAAAATGTCCCTTCTGGGAAATCTCACAAGTGCCCCCTTCATTTTGACACTAGAATGTTTTTCATACACCGAGCAGTTACAAAGATACAGTCAATTTACTGTGGACGTGTCTTTTTTGAACAGACACAACAAAAAAACAGGCTCGGTTTTAAAGGATTAAATGCCTTTGTAGCATTTGGGCAAACAGCACCATCTAGTGTGTTTTATGAGAAAGGCCTTGTTATTGTTGTTTGGTTCAGTTTAAAATGCCAGCTGTGAACGCACCCTTAAAGGTCTGGTTTCAAAGAGCACTAAAATACAATGTTAGCATATGTTTAGAAAAAATAGCTATTAAGGTAACACTATAAAAAGATGTTATGGTTACCTCCCTGATAGGGCGTTGAGTATGGCCATAAGCATATAACCTAACCAGTTTTAAAGGTGAATTTAGTTTAAACGTATAAGAAAATACTGGGTTCAGTGCTGGTCACATTGGTGCTTCTACTTTCTTTAATTGGAGTTTGATGTAAGGCTCTGATTGGATCCACTGGCTTATTCTGCTAAATATTCTGGTTTGTTGGCAGTTTAGCTTCTTCCCAAGCCACCATTTACTTAAGCATCTTTGTTTAGGACAGTACTCATTAAAACTATATACTCTAGTAATTATTTATTTTATTATAATTGGCAGTATTACATGACCAAGCCCGACCTTCCTATTGATTTTATTGTTTTATTGTGGACTTATGTTACAGGGCCTTGGAGACGAACAAGTACAACCACATCACAGCCACCTACTACCTTCTGGCCGAGAGGATACTGAGGGAAAAGCAGGAAAAAGAGGTCCAGACCCGCTCCTCGAGTCCCAGCAACCTCAAGGCACACTTTAGGTAAAGCACTGTCCACTAAAGTAAACACATTAAAGAGCCTCATCAGTCTCTAATTAGAGAAATAACATAAAACCAAGGAGAAAAAACACGACCTATGGCTCACTGCAGCATGTAACTACAGTTTCTGACGTCTAATGAGCAGTGTGAGCTGGAAATATCAGTGCACCTCCTCATAATGACTATCTGAGTTGTAGCATGACCCGAGAAGAGGGTAATTGACCCGTCTCACTGAGCGGGCTGCATTAGATCTCCAAAGGTTTCATTTCCATTTGAAGATTCAGTGGACCTACACCTGCTTTACTGAACGATCATCCCACTCGGCCTGAAGGAAACCTGGAGTATAATTAACAATTATGAAAATGGGAGGAAATGTGAGGTGTCCAGGAAAACTGTGTTGCTATTCAGTTAATTTCAATTGACTATTGCACACATCCAACAAAATGTGAATGTAATTTTTAAATATAAATTGATTCTGAGGGTATTTGGGAAATTGTAGTGCAGTTTCTATGGCATTTAGAATATAATATACAGGATTTATACTAACATGGCTTTCATACTTTGTCTATAAATACAGCAAATGACCCAAGATAAAACAGTATCAAATGTACCATAGGAGTAAATAAAAAGGCACAATTATTCCCATGCTCTAAAAAATTAGGATAAGAACAGTACATAAAAGAAGTAAAGGAAAAAAATTAATTAATAACTTTAGATAATGTTATGCACGAAGTCACGGCCAATTAAAAACAAACAGAGGAAAGAAATGTAGAAAACGGATATCGGACGGTCCTGACAACAGTAAACGCAGCACCGGGAAAAGTTCAGGCTTTTTGTAGTGTGTAACCAAAAGTTACCAAGCCAAAAGGATGCTGTAAAAATATGGCCAAAATTATTAGAACACTTGGCCTCTTTAAGCAGTTTTTAGTTTGGTTTTGTTAAATTGGCCATTAAAATACCCAAAACAAGAATGAAATATCTACAAAGTTATCATTATGCTCTCTAAAAAATATAAGGACATTTAGATAATTTTCCACAAAAAAACAGCTAGACCTATTTTACTGTCAATGTCACACACTCCTGTTTGATCACAGAAGAAGCCCTGGGAGAACATCAGTGTCTCAGAAATGACATGATACAGAGAGATGTGCTGCCGGAACTGCCTCAAAAGGTGGACGCACCAAATATTAAACAATTGGATTACTGTTGTTTAATATAAGTATAGTCCTTTTAAGTATTATCTCCACAGCACACAGATGATCACTGAGAATGAGTGGAAAATTAACTAAAGGAAAGAATGTAAACTTTAAATGTTTAAGTATGTTTAATCATATTCACTATAACACTTTACTTAATAATAATAAAAGTGAGTCCAAAGCCTGGACTGAAATGTATCCATGTTTTTCTGCCCACGTCTCTGCTGAGTGCTTCCTTCCTCAGATTGTTTCTCTTTAAAAGGAAGAGAGGAGCTGATGGTGCGTAGTTATAAAAAGACAAACGTCAAAATGGGACGGGACAAATAAGGAAAAGAGGAACGAGAGAGGGCAGAATCTGAAATGCTTCAACACAGCTGAGCCTTGCGTGCTCAAAGTCAACTGTCCAAGACTAAAATGTTCTGTGTAATAATGCAATGTAGACTGAATAAATAGATCAACTTCAGAAGCCAATTTAATTCAGAATGTCACTTTATCCCCAGGAACTTGTTTAAATTGTTTTTAATTCGTGTTTTGTTTTAGACCAAACTTAATTTTGAGCTTCAAAAGTAATTAACACATGTATTTTAGATTGAACTCTGAATTAAAGGGTAACTTAACATTGATTAAGTGGCTTCAACTGTCAAAATAGATTTAATCATAGCTTATAGCAATGCATCTCCGCTGAATAGTTTATCTCACTGGTGCGTAAATGTAGACGGCACAAAACTTGTTTAAATGGACGTATCGATAATGTGAAAGCAGTTGTCTTGATCATAGTTCCAATTTAAAATTGATGAATCATGTTCCTAGCTAAAATGAAAATGTTGTCTATGTATATGTAGCCCCTTCACACATTAGCTGGCTTTAAATCTGTGGCTCATTACAATTTTCTGATTCTTGAATATAATGAGTGCCAAAGGAATGGGACGTTACACGGCTAAAAAGAGGTGACGTGGTAATGTTCTGGTAATGGGCTGCATGTGTGAACGGTGAAAACTGCTGCTGACGCTGCAATGTACTGATAACCATGTGTGTGAGGGACGTATGTGGTTTAGCAGGCTTAAGCACTACTATGATAACAAAGGACTGCTTAAAAATCTAACCAAAATAAGTCATTAATCTAAATAGTGAATGTATCCACTTAGTCCAAATAGGGGTCGAGGGTGACTGGAGCCTATCCCAACAACTAGGGATACTTTAGATTTGCCAATTGAACCTATAAGTGCATGTCTTTGGGCGCTGGGAGGAATCCAGACCCGGAGAGAACCCGCGGCAACACGGGGAGGACATGCAGACTTCTCACAGAAAGCTTGTATTTATTAAAAAGATAAATTAAGATGTGTTTAGAAGCCAGCACCTAGGGTTTAGAAATAAGTACTGTCCAAAATATTTGTTATTAGGGTCATTTAATTGCAAAAAAAAAAAAAAAAAAAAAATGGAACCCAAACAAACATGTATTTTTATACTACCATTATTTTACCATTAATATTATTCTAAATGTATGTGACCTGATATAACGGATCTGACGGTGAGCAGTAAGTCCTGGTCCATAGTCACTTCTGCTTCATCCCAGCCTGTCCAGGGAGACGCCATAGCTGGTTCTGGCCATGGGTATATTATACATTTTAAGAAAATGATGAAAGTGGGAACTTATGATTTTGTTTCCATGGCAACAGTGAGTATAAGGCACTAACTGACCAAACAAAAAAGTCTTATTTATGGTTTGTAAAAAACAGAATGGGGTCATTATTAATAGATTAATTTTTTATGTGTTTATGCCCTTATTCAGTTCTTTTATATTTTTTTTTTTACAAATGGAGCAAACGGAAATGCCCACCATGTATTTTTTTTTTTCTTCTTCTAACTAAAGTCTGTCTAATACCGCTTGTAAAACCGGCCTTACAAATATTTTCAACTTAAATGTAAGCCTGTTAATACAAGAGCTGGTAAAATAAACCATGGGCCTCTTGCTCCGGAGACAGAGACTGATGTGTTTAAAGCTTGTGTAAGTAATTCAAACTGACCTCAATACCACTGTTTCACTTCTCACACATACTATATCGCTTTCTGAACTCAGAGTAGCAGGTATAAACATGAGTCTATATAACTATATAATTATATAGTTTTAGTATAGTAGTATAGTACTATATAACTATATAATATATATAATATAACTGTAGCCGTTAATATTTCAGTAGACTTTAACCAACTTTATCTCACAGTTGAACCTAAGGTAAGTAACACAAGACATAAGGCTTTCCTTAAGCTCAAAATTAATGACTTGATGTGCAGTGACACTATTTAATCCACACACACTGGCATTGTGGGAAATGCCGCAGACATCCCCAGGTTTTAAAAAGCTCTGTTGTGTCTCTGAAGTGTCAAGTTTCTGTCAGCTCCTCCGCTTCACTTCCTGTACACACCCACTGAGGACTGTCTTCCAACTGGAGCTGATAAGGAGTGATGTTCGGCTTCACGATGTCTGACAGTCTCAGCTCAGACACACGACTGCACTGGGTCTGCGTTCACATCTTTAATGGCTGCATCGTTCTGTGTCAAAACCAGGACTCTGCTTCAGTGCATCATAGTGACACAGTGTGGTGTTTGTTACTGCAGCTTTCTTCAGTTACTCTCACTAACAGTTTAACCCCCTGTGTCCGGTCCACAGGCAGTCCTGGCCGACCCGACAGGACATCCACCAGGACATCGAGGACAGTTTAGCGGCGTCAACCATCTCTCACGGAGGAGGGCCTCAGTCTCCAGCACGAAGCACGGAAAACCTGCTCAACGGACACCGCTCCAAAGGATTGATGGAGCTGGGGCGACGAGAGGACACCACAGACTCGTTGACGTTAGCGGGACAAGTACGGACACATGTGGGACGCCATGTGACTGTGATTCTATGTATGTTTAATGCTTTGCTTACATTAATGGGACTGTTCTTTTAATGTGTTTCAGGGAGCTAGTGCTGCCTACTCACGTCCTACCCCTGGCCTTGGGTTACCCCGGGCCCCCGTCCCATCTACATCATCATCCACCACCAAACAGCGAACAGGTCTCTTCAGGTAAAAACAGTTTGGATTCAGTTTACAGAGGGTTTTAGCAAAAGTCTTATGTCAGAGCCAAAGCAGATGTTTTAATGATGATAATTTAAAAAAAAATGATTTACAAATGTGCACGTTCCTTTCAGGGTGGAGGAGGACGAGGAGGAGGAGGATGAACAAGACCCTGCCCCGCTGCCCACTCACGTCGTCCTGCGGCGAAAGCCTCCCTCCATCACAAACCGGCTGACCTCCAGGAAGAGTGCCCCGGTGCTGAACCAGATCTTCGAGGAGGAGGGCGAGTCAGACGACGACTTTGACATGGACGAGGGTCTGCCGCCCAAACTCAGCCGCCTCAGGATGAACATAGCTCAGGGCCCCAGTGTGGGCCCAGGGTCCCCGGGGGCCCCACAGAAACGTTTCAACAGACGAAAGAGTCAGGGCCGGGGCTCGTCCTGCTCCAGCTCAGAGACCAGTGACGA
Organism: Neodontobutis hainanensis; assembly: GCA_024349245.1. Taxonomy (NCBI): domain Eukaryota; kingdom Metazoa; phylum Chordata; class Actinopteri; order Gobiiformes; family Odontobutidae; genus Neodontobutis; species Neodontobutis hainanensis. The sequence continues at coordinate 2,476,630 of JALDNG010000004.1, read as the reverse complement.
TGACTCTGAGAGCCACCGACGACGGCTCGACAAAGACTCGCGACTGGGCGGGAACAGACGGGACAGCAGCGAGGGGCCACCCGGCAGCCAGGGGGGCAATGGGGGCAGCAGCTCGGGACAACCCCCTGGGGAGGGAGGGGGCAGCTCAGGGCCGGACCGGGGCAGTCCTCCAGGAGGCGGAGGTAGTGAGGGCGGGACAGGGGGCAGCGGAGGAGGAGGTGTTCCCCCCTCCTGCTGCAACAACAGCAGCAACTCTAGCCCTGCCCTCAGCGTGATGTCACGGCCGTCCCGGGCCGCGATGATCGAGAGCCTGAAGCTGATGAGCCTGTGTCTGAGCTCACAGCTGCAGCAGCGTGGGGGGCGGGGCCACAGAGGGGGCGTAGCCAGTGAGGGGGGCAGGTACATCATAGACCCTCGAGCGGTTAAGACCCAGGAGAAGTCGTCCTGGAGGATGTGCATCGGCTCCACTGGGAGCCTGGACACTATCACTTTGCCCACAACAGCAACGTCCCGCCCCCACAGCGCCCCCCGCAGGTCGCACACACACCACACTGCGCCCCACCCCAACCTGAAGAACGGGGTCCTCCAACTACCTCTGTGTGAGAAGACCATCTCTGTGAACATCCAGCACAGCGGGCCCAGGGATGGACTGCTCTGTACCTCAGCCCCCGCCACCTGCTGCCAGGTCATATGACCCCGTCCCACTGCCTGCTGCCAGGTCATGTGACACTGTCCCACCACCTGTTGCCCGACCCCGCCCCATGTGTCCTCACTCTGTTTTAAAGTCTTTATTTTTGTAATTTTAACATTGACATGTTTTTTCTGTGATGGAGTAATAGTCCACTGTGGATTTAGGACGAACCCCGTTCCATTTTAAGGAACATGTCTTTTAATGAACGTCGTCTTGAATCTGAGACATATAAATGTTTTTATGAAGAGAGAAGTCTAACTGAGAAGTTAAAATACTGACTGTTCTCAAAATCTAGTTTTATTACCAAAGTAAATTTATGAAAGCTGCTGGGCACAAAGTTTTAACAAGATTTAAAGTATGGTTAAATTAAATAATTATTTTAACTTCTAAATATTAAATATGACTGGTTGGCTCACAATTAATTAATGTCTATTTAAAACATGCTTATTGATGAATTAAGCCTTTACTGTACTATATTATATTTTTAAATGTTCTCATTGCTCATGAAATGTCCCATCACTGATCCTGAGGTGTGTCCTAATACTCCATCACTTTGAGCATAGGATCTTTTCATTGTAGTTACAGCAGCAGGCAGCTCTTCTAACATTGACCCCTTGTGAATGTTAGCGGCAGGACGTCCAGGCCGGGTTCTTTGTGACCACTCGAGCAGAGTATTCATCCAGTTCAAGCTCACTTCGTAAAGGCCTGACTCCATGTTGCACTCAGACAATCCGTTTTCTGTTGTTTTTAAGCTTTTTACTGAGACAACTTCTGCTCTCATTGTCACACTACCCCTTTAAAGTAAACATGATTTTAGCTTGAAACGGGCTGCTCACTCCTTTGTAACGTAGTACTGTAGCAACCACACCAGCCTGAGTGGAAAAGTTACTGCTGAGTGTCCATTTTGAGATGATTTTGCTGTCTGTCTGTTCTTCTTTG